>CATIWR010056761.1:0-73006 GCA_949677035.1 Omphalea diandra | reverse complement strand
AGTATGGGGCCTTCTCATACCATGGCCATGTGAATACATGCATAAACATGTATGATGAGTAGGAGTAGAAAATTTTTTATAAGGATGACCATGCTTTTTGTTGTAAATGTAGGCATGGCTAGCTCTTTGAGTCTTAACTCTAGAGTTTTAGAGAGCCTTCCCTTTGCCCTTAGGCATAAAAGGCTTAGTGCTAGGATCACTTTTCTTCCCAACTACCTCAATGCTTGAGGTTTAAGGTTGTGAAGCTCTAACAAATGTAGTTTGAGACGATGAGGAGGCTTCATTGAAGCCTAAACCATGTCTAACTAGTGGTGGCCTTTGTGACACAATCAATGTGTCTAAGGCTTCTTTTCCTTTGTGGAACTTAGAGATTGAGCTTCTAAGCTTAATGACTTCTCCTTTAAGAGTGTCATTTTCTTTCCTTAATGAAGCCATAGAAGAAGATGAAGTGGAAAGTCTTTCTACTGAATTTTTGAGTTCTTCATTGGGAGTCCTCAACTCATTTACAAGATCACTAAGAGTCTAGTATTCGTCTTCTAATTTTGAGCATCTTTTCTTGTAAGTTTTCACTTGTGACTTGTTGCATCTCATGGTTAGAGCTTCTAGAAGCTCTTCATCTATCTCATCAATTTCAAAATCATAATTAGAATGAGAAGAAGCACTTACCTCATTTGAAAGATCTTCTTGTGCCATGAAGCATATGTTAGCAACCTCTCTTTCTTCTTCTTCTTCACTTGAGCTATCATCCCAAGTTGCTGAAAAACTTTTCTTTTTCTCCTTGTCCCATCTCTTCTTCTTCTTTAATTTGGGACATTCATACTTGATGTGGCCTTGCTTGCCACATTCATAACAAGTGACTTCATTGGATTTATCTCTTCGATTAGGAGCTGTCTTCTTGAAGCCTTTTATTTCCTTTCTTCTCTTGATCAACTCCTTTGTCCTCCTTGAGAGCATTGCTAGCTCTTCCTCTTCCTTGTCACTTTCTTCATCACTTGAGGTGATCTCTACCTCCTCTTTTGTTGAAGCTTTTAAGAGCCATATTTCTTTCTTTCTCCAGTTTGTCTCCTTAGCCTCTTAGCTTCTTCATTTGTTTATCTTTTTGCAAGGGTAACTCATGAATTAAGAGTTTGCCTATCAACACATCGGTCAAAACCTTTCCAATTTCTAGATTGGACTATTGTATGCTGCAAACTCTAGCACCAAATTTATCTAGAGGAAGAGTTTAAAGGATTTTTGTGTTTACCTCATAGATAGTAAGAGTTCTTCTAAATTTCTTCATGTTGGTGACAATGGACAGGAGCATATTTGTCATTTCTGTGATGCTCTCATTGTCTTTCATCATGAAGAGTTCCCATTCGATGACATACATCTCTAAACGGCTTGACTTGACTAGAGTTGTGCCTTCATGATAGTTCTCTAGAGTCTTCCAAATGGCATGAGCTATTTGACAGTGTTGCACTCTTCTAATCTATTTTTTAGAGAGTAAGCTTAGAAGAATGGTCATTGCTCTCTTGTTCTTGCCATTTGATTTTTGGTGTACTTCAACCCATTCATCCCTTGGGATTAATTCTTCATTACCATCCACAACCCTGGTAGGTGGCTTCCATTCCTTGATGATCACATCCCAAAGGTCCACCACATCTATGTCAAGGTAGATCTCCATCCTATACTTCTAACGAGTATAGTCTGTTCCATCAAAGTATGGCTTGAGTTATGAGTGGATTTCCTCTTGTGCCACGATCTTTGTTCACCCAATGAAGGTTTGATTGTGAAGTGAGGCTCTGATACCACTTGTTGGCCCTAAGCACCAAGAAGGGGGGGGGGGGGTTGAATTGGTGTATAAAAATTAAAAATTAGAAAGAAAGAGAAGAAATAAGATGAGAGGAACACACGATTTATAGTGGTTCAAGTGTAATTTACCCTATGTCCACTCCCCAATTCTTCAAAATTGGGTATTCTACTATCTTTCAAAGGTGTTTTCAAGCGAACACCAAACTTTTACACTTGTGTTTTGAAGGCTCACACAACAACCTTTACACTTGTGTTTTTAATAAGCTCACACAACCTCTCTTAATGTTTTAACAAGCTCACACTATAACCTATTACAGATGGTGTTTATGCTCACACCTAACAATGACTTAAAGAATAACAAAGAGTGAGTAGCAAAATTGCAAAAGTTTAGGTACAAACTTATTAATTCTCTTGCATTTACATCTATTTGGTGAGGTATTTATAGCTTCTACCCACCAAAGAGATGTTGCAATAAAACTGGTACAAAATCATCAAAGTATGATTGACAGATTTTCGCATTAAATGTTTGATAGTTTTTTCGGTCACTACTACATATTTGCGGTCACGAATTCCAAATTTCATAAGGAAAACCCCATTTGTGTTTAATGCCTAGTCCACGTGGCAGCTTCTTATCTGCGTATTAGGAAAACGTAGTTGTTGCCTTTCACCTGCCCTTAAAAGTAGCGGTCGTGATTTATGTTGTACAGGACGCGACTCTGGACATGAATTCCTCTACCAAAAGTGTTCATTTTCTTCTTTTGGGTTCACAGTCACTACCAACAAGTTCCCCTCGCAATTTTTGACTTCCAACGGTTACCTGGGACACTTGTCAAGTTGTGATTGTGGACTTGATTACATCTTGAGTCACTTCAAAAATTCACGGTCGCGACTGAGGCAAGCTTTACACCATAAATTCGTCTGTCACTTTTGGAGTTCTTCTTTTGGATGAATCGCAGTTAAGAATTACTCTGCGATTTCATCTGTCTGAACTACTAGCAAGTCTTCTAATGGATCGCGGTCACAAATCTTTGGATTGTGGTTGTGATTTAGAAGTTACTTCACATATTTTGAATATTAAGATTTCTATCCAACTTCTAACTTAAAGACTTTCACAAAAACTGCAAAATAACACTAAATAGAAACATTAAAAATGATCAATCCCCTTTGTCAAGATCAAAAGAGGCTCAAGACTTAGGGTTAACTACCGTAGTCAAACAATATGAAACATACCACATAATAATAGCATGGAGTGAAATCAATGAAGAAGGCATAATATAATAAACATGCAAATAAAAACTAAGGAACACTTAAGATAAAATATAAGCACCGAAGTAAGGGGTCATAGAAAGATAAAATCCTCTCTTAATGTGCCTATCCTCTCCAAGTGTGCCTTAGTCATTTTTGAATAAAGCTAAAAGCAATGGAGGTTACATTTCTAGCCATGGAAAGGCTAGTATGCAACTAGGATGAGATAATGATAAAAACACAAAAGAATGTTAACAAAAATCTTTAGAATAGAATAATAAACACTTAAATTGAGGTCTTTGGATAGTGGATCCTCTCCCAAATGTCATGGATTTGGTATCCAATTCCCTAAGATGAGTATAATAGACAATAAAAACATAAGAAGGCTAGTTTGGACGATACTATGGGTGTAACATAATGGAATTAGCAAAAAGAAGTAAATAAACATTCTAATACCCTATTTAATAATGATGAATCAAGGGTTCATAAGTATTAAAAGCCTATTCCTATTAGGTTCAACCATGATTAAACACATAAAATAATGAGAACAAAGCAAATAAGACATAAAGAGTGTAAAGCATACAAGTTAAATTAATCATATTTATTTATCAGCACCTCAAAATAAGGAATTGAGGTCATAGATCTTTGTAACCTACCCTCTCCCTATTGTAAGAGGCTCATAAAACCATAAAGGAACCAAGAAAACCATAAGAAACCAACACAAGGAAAATTATTGTGAATAATGCTATAAACAATACTAGAGGGTTGTATAGACCATTTAGTTGTCTATATTGACCATTATTTGTCTATACAACACACTAGGCCAACTAAAACTAGAAATCAAAAAAATAAAAAGAAAAAAAAGGGAAAGAGAAGAAGAGGGTGGGGGGAGTGAGTCTTAAGATGCCATTTGAACTGTATTATGTCCTCAGAGGCACTTTGGTGTTAGAATTTTCTCCAAATGCAAAATAAAAAAATGCTAAAAGTTATAGCAAAGCTTAGTTTTACCTTAGATCTTTTAGGTGTGTTTTTGGTGTTTGTGATTTTTGTTTAAGTGAGGTGTTTTCAAGATTTGAGAGACATTTTTGGCGAAGTTTGGCTAGGAAAATTTAGCCTCTCATTCTCCCTTTTAAGAGGCAGGCATTTATAGAGGGAAAAGGGTGCAACTGAACCCAATGGCTTAGATTGCACTTGTTCCCTTCCTTCTCATGCTCTTTGATGATAAGATAAATGAACATTCTAGAGATTAAGGTTTGAAAGTTGTCTATACATCCCTAAGATTATCGTACAAACCTTAGGTTGGTTGTACAACCTTATTATGCTTAACAGGTCACTATTATAGAATTTGTTTACCTGTAACTTTAGTGGAATATTTGTACAACCTTTTCAATTGGCTATATATACCATTCTTGAAATTCAAGAATTAGGCTTTTGGGCTTAGGCTTTTTTAGGGCTAGGTTTGGTTCAAAGTTTGCCTTAGCTTTTTCCACTTCTTTAGGCACTTTTTTCCCCCAATCTTTATGAAAGATTTGAAGTAGTTTCTCATCATTGGGCTTGTATCCTAACACCTAAAATCTAGTGCTAACAATTACCAAGAGCCTTAGTACTAATTAGAAGAGCTATTAAGAAAATTATATCCTTATTTATCTTTTTTCTAATATTTACATTTATATTGAATACTTTGATGTGACTTGTCCATCATCCTATCAAAATGTCATTTTTAAGCCCGATATAGAAGAGGTAAGCCAGAAGCACTAGATTTTTGATTTGTTAGGATGTGAGCTCAATGATGAGAACCATGTTAATTTCATCCTAAAAGGATGGAGATAACAATGCCTAAAGGGAGGCAAAAGCTTGAACACACCTTGAACCGAACCTAACCCTCAAAAGCCTAAACATAAAAGCCCAATTCTATAATTTCAAGGGTGGTTTGCATATCTAACATAAGTATATATACAAACAACTTAAATGACTATATAGACCAAATACTAAAAGATAAACAACATGAAACTTTTATAATAGTGACATAGATAGCCCAATTAGTTGTATAGCCAAGTAATTGTCAAATAACCTTTTGGATGTATAAAAAACTTTAGAACCCTTAATTTTGTTGTCCCTAGGTGCCCTAGAAGGGGTGGTTGAATAAGGTAAAGGCAAATTTAGAAATTAAAACTAACCACATAAATGAATGAAGAATCAACACCCAAGATTGATAAAAGTTCGACACAACTTGCCTACTTCTTATCCTATTGTATTCCTACTAAAGACTTCACTATACAAATAGCTTAAGGTGCTATTAATAAACTTTACAAGGTTAAGTTTCCAGGCACTACTAAACCTTTATAGAAGATAGATTTTCATGCACTATCAACCCCTTACAAGTAGTTTACAAGTGCTACTTAGATTTTATCCCAAAGTAATTTGCAGGTTCTACCTTAAACTTTTCATAAGAGATACTTTCAAAAGGTTTCTCAACATTAAGTTACATAACATAAGATTATAGCATTTTTAAAGGAGGAGAACTCTCACGTTTATGTAAGAATAAATTATCAAAGTATATTCACAAGATATGTTTGATGTGTGTGAGAATGTAAAGTGGGTTCTTAAGAAACTTGTCATTTAGCTTATATATTTTTTCTCAAGCTTGATCAATGAGTCTTTGTTATATGTTATATCACTTATTGATAGCAATATAATGGCCTTTTTTATTTAGAATTATTTTCATAATAGATTTTTCACTTAATAGCACAGTTCACTATATTTTTCTAATGAAAGCAGTTCCTTTGATATGCTGACATAAGAAACTAGCTGTTAGAAAAAGAAATCATCATTTCACATTATTATTGAGGAAATTCCATGCCCATTGCTAGAGAAATCACCCTTTTTGATTTCATGCAAATAGGGGGTTGATAATTAATATTTAACTTCAATAGTCATTGGTCTTATCGACACACCCATTGAAACTAGTTGTTGAAGATTGGTGACTCAAGGTTATTCCTTTCTACTCCCTTATTTTTTGTTCATTACACTTTTTCTCTAATGGTTGTTGGATATAAGCTACAATCATTGATTTTTAAATTCAATGCCCTTTGGAGTATAATTAATTCTTATTATTGATTTTTAGAGAATGTAAGCTTCAAGCTCTATTTTTTAGAAATTCCAAAAGTGATTCAACGCCCGTTAGAGATTTTGGCATGCTCGTTGGACATATCTTTATGCTTGTTATTTTATTGAATGTAGCCCGTTGGGAGGTCCAAAAGGTGGAGAACAACTTCGAATGCCAGTTTCGAAAACACAACATCCATTCTGAGGTTCAGAGAATATGGTTCAGACTAGAGCACTTTTACAATGCCTGTTGAAAGGAAGTTATTTAGTTGAGTGTGCTATGACTTCCACTCTTCAACACTTAGAGTTTTTAAACCTTAAATCCTCCAACTTAAGTGTGCTCATAGTAAACTCTTTTACAATTACCACAGTTTAATGAATTGATGTATTTGTAAGATTTAACACAAATAGCGAGGGCAAAAGTTAGTCCTATGACTTATTTGTAATCATCAAAACAAGAACTTAGACCTATAAGGTTTAACATTCTCCCCCATTTTTGATGATGACAAACAATTTGTCAAAGGCAATAAGAATGATAGTACAAGTACAAGAACTTGAAAAAATAGTTTTGATACCATTAGTTGCCTCTTAATCTACAAGGTTTCTCATTGTATCATCATGTTCCCCTTTTTATATAAAACTCTCCCCCTAAATAAATTTATCCCTTCTTTTTCTCCTTTTGGCAATATATATTATCTCTCGCTTTGGCATTATCAAAAAGGAAAGAAAAAAATAGGATGAAACATACACAAGATTTACAAAAAGAAGAAAAAAAGAAAAAAAAGAAAAAATTCATAATTATTTAAGAAAAAAAGACATGTTGTCCATAATCATCTGCAGTTAACAAAAAAATTAAAAATTATATTGATGGATCATGAGAGGGGAGTGGTTCTTTAGGTTCTACTACTATTAGTGGCTTCTTAGGCTTTGCTAATATTGTTGACTCCTTAGGGATGGTATCCTATTAGTGTTTTTCAGTTGGCATAATGGGTTGATCTTTATTAAATGGGTTTCTTGGTTACAGATATAACCCTTCAACAATCTAGTTAAGAGTCTGAGTTACATCCTTCAACTGATATTTATTCTTGTTCATATTTTGATAGAGGGTAGAGGAGGATGCTTCAACTCTTCTAACAATAACTATGAATTGTTTAAAGACTTTGTTTTCAAAAAAGGATAATGATGGAGTGGGCTAACTAGTCCTAGTTCCACTTGCAGCCTCAATTCCTACCCCGATAACTTCCTCAAGGTTTTTTATGGCTTCTTCATCTTGAGGAGCAACTCTTTCATCAATCACTAGCTTTATTATTCCACTATCCATTCTACTCAAAATGCCCATGCTTAGTAGTATCTTTTTACCTATTGGCTCATTTACAAACAACTTCTCCAACATTATATCAAGATATTCAAGCTCTTCTTTAGTGAAATGGATAGCCTTTACAAACTTAGCTAGCTTTGAGATGTAGTGGGCCATCATAAAAGCATTTGATTTGTCTACTTCTCTATCCAATCTTTGAAACAACAACCATATTGTGTTCACCTCTATTTATTCTTCATACATCATAAATAAAAGAGATCCATCATGATGCAATTTCCATTTGATTGATCCCTACCATTTATGTTCCATGTAATGAAATGATGGGCAATCCTTAAGGCATAGCTTTTGATCTTGGAGTATTTGCTATTATTTTTGTTATAGTTAGTGGTTCTATTTATTATGGACTTCCAATACTCATTGATGTTGATCTTGAAGGATGGAAGAGGTTTAAATCAATCCAACATTTGTTGCATCAAGCATTTTGTAAGGTCATTTGGGCAAACCTTGTACTTTTTCCTAAATAATCAGAATTAAAAAGTGGTTGATTTAGCATACACATCACAATCATTTCTAAGAACTTCTAGAGTTGTTAGAAATTCAATTGTGAGCTCCATATATGCAGGCTCTTTGATATGGCAAAAGAGTTCCCAACCAATTCCTATCATGAGCACTTCCACTTGTTTTGCTAAGTGGTATCTCTAAAAGTCATTCGAACCCAAGATTTTTCCACTACATAGTTGTCATTTTACCAAATTTCATGCCATATCCTTTTCTTTATCAATTTTAAGAGACAATTCATAGACCAAGGCAACAACTTCATTTTTTTAAACAAACTTGGATACATGCTCTGCTTCAGCTTGTTGTGTCGCTTTGCCTTTTCCTTTAGATTCAAATGAAGCTTTTATTTTCTTTGATTATGGTGTTGGGTTTTATAAAACTTGGATAGTGGAAAAAATAAACATTTTCTACAATAAATGATAGGAATCTTACCAATCCGTGCAAAAGGTGATAGATCTATTGAAAGGTTGAGAGGAGGATTACACTGGTAACAATTTGCCTCGAGCTTGAAGTTGGATCAAGACATTACCAAAAGATGATTGCCCTCTACAAGTATCTACACAAATAGGTTTTCTCCAAAAATGAGTTGTATACGAGCACTAGGGTTTTTCACTCTCTAAAACATTTATGTGTTTTCTGAGGAAAAATGTGAATGCTCCTTTTTCTTCTAGAAAACCTAAAAACGTATGTGCATGTATACATATATTTTAATCGTTAAGATATTTTATGTCAACTATGTATCTTAAAAGATACAGATAAAAATAATATATAATTTCATTTTTAACCTTTTTAAAAATGAAATAGATATCTAAAATAATTTAGATAATATCTTTAATTATCTTAATTATAAATAGAGAGATCAATAAACCCAATTTCACTTTGGTGATGGCCCAAAACCTATTTCTGACCCACAAGTCATAAGTGGCATTTAGCAAGATATTATGACCACGCAAATTATGTAAAGGTCAATAATCCAACCTTAACCTATTTCATAAATAGTATTATAATCTTTTTGTCACATTATATCTTAATTGAATATAAGACATAAATCATGTCAGCCTTATATAGTTCAATTCTTTCTCAGTCTCTAAGTTGACTGATGTAAAATGACATTAACAACTTTATCAATTCAGTATCGAATGACCATGTAATCTATTTAGTCTAACTTATCAAGGGGCCTAGAGATATATTTCTCATAAAAATATATGAGGGACAAACTCCTTCTCAATCACTCCTATTCATCCATATGATTTGCTCCATGTCCAATAATTGTCTGTAAGATCTAAATATAATATTGGACTATATCAAAATATGAAGTTCATCATATTAGAATCTACGATGATTTTCAAGTTAGAAGATTAAGTTAATACTGTTACAGGAGAATCACTTATGACTATTAATCCATGTAGTGTTCTCATGGCGGGTTGGTGCAATACAATGTTTAATAAGCATGTATTTATATATTTGACTTAATTTCACATATCTATGACTAGTAAACATAGTCATCAATCAAACACATACTAGTCTTTATTCATTATTTTCCTAATAATAATGAGTGACTAGGGACAACTTATAATAGAATTCTTTACACCAAAAGGTTTTACTATCAAGTCACATACTTGATGACATTAGGTAGAATTAATTATTCATGAAATTATAATTTAGTCGTAAATAAAATATAAAAGAGATGTTTAATAAAATTGTAACCATGACATTATTAAATAAATATTCATTATAAAAATTGGCCTAGGGCACATAATTGACATGTGGTTGAGCTGTTGATGGTTTTAGAGCTTTCCATTTTTTTTTAAGTAAAAAAAGAAGCAAGGTTTTCTTCGATTTCTGAGCTAGATCTAAAGAAGGATTGTTGTGGGTTTTTCCTTACAGCTTATTTGATGTTTTTAGAGGAATCAATTTTAGGTATCATGGTAAAAGTGATTGTGCAAAAAATTATGCAGCAGAGACTTAAAAGAGAAGATGTAAAGCAAGAGTATATACCAAAAACAAACTATAACTAGGGTTTAAACACCATTTCAATGAATCATATTTTTTCTTTTTTTAAAAAATGATCATTAGTAGTGGTCAACGACCATGTCGATGATGACAACAATCATTAAACATGACCATTAACTAGGTTTTCCAAAGTGCTCATCTAATGATGGTGGTACATTCGTAATGGCCATTAAAAATGATGCCAATGTTCATTGGTGATTCACAACGATCATGGAGATAAACCAATTCAAAATAGAACTTCATACGTAATTCAATAGACATGGGAAACTTTGAAAACAAATTAAAAATAGAGACTTCATATGTAATTCAATAGACATGGGAAACATTGAAATGGGCATTGAATATGTTACTAAGGCAACAACTAAGTTCATACCAATTTTTAATGCAACAAACATTTAAAAAATTTAAGATTTAGAAGATGAATATTATCAATCAAATTCAATGAAAATGATCATGAATTCAATTGAAATTTTGATAGGTTAATCATAATCACTCATAGTTAAATCTTTTAGTCATAAAATCTAAAAGCTTTAATAGTGATCAAATAGCAACATATGTAATAATGTTCATGAGTAGATTGAAAATGAGATGAACCTAATTAAAGCTATCCTAATTTATTGTTGTATATCATACCAAGTTCCTTTTTGATGAATTCCATTCTATCATCACAAAGAGGTTTAGTGAAAATATCTATCAATTGATTGTTAGTATCAATGAATTGTAACACAATGTTGCCATTATTCATATGATCCTTAATAAAATGATGTCTTATGTCTATATGCTTGGTTTTAGAATGTTGAATGAGATTTTTAGACAAGTTTATGGCACTAGTATTATCTCACTTAATAGCAACTTGCTTTACAACTTTGCAATCATGAAGTTATTATTTTGTCCATAAGAGTTGGGTATAACATAGGCTAGCTACCATATACTCAGCTTCTGTAGGTGACGAAGCAACTGAGTTTTGCATTTTACTACTCCAAGATACTAAGCATTGACCAAGTAATTAACATGTGCCTAAAGTGCTCTTTCAATCTAAGGTACACCCAGTAAAATTAGTACAAAAAATACATCTAATTCAAATGACAAACTCTTAAGATGCTAGAGTCCTATGTTAAGAGTTCAAACATGATATTTTAGTATGCGTTTTACAACATGCAAATGATATTCCTTAAGATTAGATTGATTTCTAGCATATAAGCAGATGCTGAACATAATATCAAGTCTAGATGTTATGAGATAGAGTAGATTACTAATCATACCTCTGTATAGCTTTTGGTCCACATTATTACCATGTTCATCCATATCTAGCTTGATGTTAGTGCTCATTGGTGTTTTACAAGATTTTCGATTGTCCATGCCAAATCTTTTGATTAGCTCTTTTGTATATTTAGCTTGGTTGATGAAGATTTGGAATGAGTGGCAGATGAGTCAACCCAACAAAGGAGGTGAATTAGGTTGTAAATAAAAACATGAACACACAAAAGATAAAAGCAATCACACAATCAACATACAAATTTATAGTGGTTTGACAATGTCCTACTCCACTCCCTAAGCTTTCGCTTAAGCCTTTCCATTCTTTTTCTAGGCTCAAGAATAAAACCTTCCCTTTTCCAAGCTAAGGAAGTGCCTTCCCTTGTCAGACTTGAGGATAACCTTTACAATTACTCTCTTTTACAAGGAATAAGAGAGCCAACCTTACCCTTTAGTATTTTTCTAAGTACAGTATCAAACTTTACAACCATTAGTAAGGATAGATATAAGTAGTGTCAATGTTTTTCAATTAGACAATAAATACACTTTTAGTACTCAAGAAAACCTACTCTCAAAAGAGTAACAAAAACAACTCTCACTCCACCCAAATATAAAAGCAACACTAAAAGGTTTGCATAAAGAGCTTGTTAAATTTTTACAAATTGGTCACAAGTGTTCACAAAGTTCCATCAATCAATTTGGTCTTTAGATAATCTCCTTAAATATCAAAACAACAAAACTAGCCATTATAGTACTTGAAGTTAAGTTTAATAGTGTTTCTTCAAAACTAGCCATTAAAGGAGACAACATTTGTTGTTTCTCATCAACACCTATTAAACTTGTAATGGATAGCTCCAATGACCGTTGTCAATCTTGCACGCCCATTGATCTAAACTTTAATGCATGTTGGCTCATGATCAATGCCTATTGTGGATTTCCCAGAAGTATGAACTTGATGCTTTATTTTTTTTTAACTCTTCCAAACATGCTTCAATGCCCATTGAGCAATTTGCAATGCTTGTTGGAATCTCCTTTAATGCCTATTGAGAAGGGCCAATGCCCATTTCAAGTTCCAAATGATTTAGCTTAAAATGGACCATTTTTCAAAGTTTGTTATGAATATGCAATAATCATTTTTGGGCCTAGATCAATGCCCATTGTGAAACCACAACACCAGTGGTGAGGTCCAGTATGCAAAGCTCATCCTAGAACACTTCTCCAACACCTATTATGAGGTCTAAAAAGATTTTGGGCATATATAACACTTATTAAACCTGCATTAAGCAGTCTTTTAATACCTGTTAGAGACTTGCAACACTTGTTGGAAAATATTATTATAACATTCTCCCCCTATAGGATATAAAAACATTAAAGTACAAACATTAGAACTTCTCATGATTTTATCATTATTTTGTTATCATTCAGAACACATCATTCAAAGTAAAAGAGTAATGCTAATACCTTGGGGTCACATGTTCTTCAAACATTTTCCTCCTCAACACAACATTCTTCCCCTTTTAAATGATGACAAAACTAAGATGCTTTGATAATAAAAAATACAAAACTTAAAACATAAAGGATTCTAAATGTTATAACATAAAAATTCAAATGATGCTTACAAGGATCGATATCACATATACTACATAGGATGCCAATTGTTGGATGTTATACACATACTAAATGTTATTCTACAAAGAAGTTCAAACAAGTGTATGGATGTTATACACATACTAAATGTTATCCTACAAAGAAGTTCAAACAAGTGTATCCAATCAAATAAGTGATACCAAACAAATACCTATTTAAGCATTGAATCATTTAATCAAAGCATCCATAAAAATTTTCCCCCTTTTTGTTATCATGACAAAAACATATACTAGGCATTCTCTCCCTTCTGTCAAAAGCAAAAGAAAAATATTCCCCTAAAAGAATTTTGATCAACATTATCAAAGCAAACACCTAAAATATAGAACACTTAGTGAAAGAAAACTCCCTATATCTATATGTTTTCTTTTAACAAATCTCCTAAGATATTCAAACAATAATTTGGTTAACATACTTGGGGGCACTTGTTTTATTCATATGTTGAGAAAAGCAAGAGAGAAAGAACAACTACTAGAGTTCTTAATTCAAACTCCCTTTTAACATAAGCATGGCAAACAATAAAAAGGATAGAGATACAATACAAATTATGATTTCCCAAAAGTACAAACTCCTCTTCAAAATCTGCAACTCCAATCACCATTTGATTCTTCATTTTGAATAGAGGGTGAGGAGCTTCCAAACCCAAAAAATTAAACTTTCTTTAGTACCCATTTTCTTTTAGGTCTATGTGGGTTAGTAGTATAAACATGTTTATCTCTTAACCTGGCGTAACAAAAGCATGCTTTATAGCCAAATTTTCTCCAATAAAAGCATTGCCAAATGAATGTTTTCTTAAGCTCATTTATAGAGCAAATGTGAGGTGGCATACTAAAGGATTGATGCCTAACAAATAAAGGAATCTTTGCATTCATGATATGCTTAGTTCCATAAATAAAAGGATGATTTGCCTTTGTCCAATGAGAGTGAGAGCAATAACAATCATGCATATGAGTCTTTCATATATACACCCTAGACTAAGTGTGATCATGTGTTATTTTTCTTCTGGTTGTAAAGTGTAACATATTTTGCCTATTTACCTCATAAGATGCATATATATAAGCATGATTAGCCTTTTGCCTAGGCTTTTTAATGTATGCATCTACTATTGTTATGTTTTTAGGCTTTGCATTAGGATTAGCCTTATGTGAAGAGGTTTGTGATTCAACACCTTGGATGTGTTCTAAAAGATGAAGCTCTAACAAACACACTTTTAGACGTGAAGGAAGAGACATGATTATATGTAATGCCATGTTTCACACTAGTATCTCTTTGAGAGCCCAAAAGCAAAACTAATTTTTCATTTCCTTTAGTAAAATTTTAAAAAGAGTTTTTTAAGTCCAAGACCTCCTTTTTTTTAAACTATCATTTTGCTTGGAAAAAGTTTCATAAAATTTCTTTTCAGAATTTAACTTTTCATTTTCCCTTTCTAAAGCATCAATTTTCATTTTTAAAAATTCTCTTTCATTTGAATATAAAAAAAGTGCTTTTGAAAGCAATCCTTTTTCTATTTTCTCAAACATTCAACTTCATTAAAAAGCTCATCTTTAATACTAGAAATGAGGAAATTTCATTTTTCAAAGATTCAATTTTATTTCTCAAAATCCTATTTCTATAAAAAGATTTATCCAAGTCATTATTTATTGATTTAAGGGCCTCATTAAGATTTTATACTATGAACATGTCTTTGATATCTTCATCAAATTCATATACCTTATTTTAAGCGTCTTTATTTGATTCATCCTCCCTGACCATTGGACATCCAACTTTTGTTATCTTTTTTGCCTTCCTCTTTTTTATCTTTCTATTATGAGAGAAGTCATCATCACTCATGGATATGGAATTCATTAAGCTCCTTTTTCCTTCTTTCCTCTTGATAATGGTCTTCTAGCTCCATTGACTACTTCCTCTATTTTGAGTTGGTCCATTTTTAAGGACGCTTTCATCGTAAGAAGACATAATGGTTACCATGATCGTATCCCTTTTGCACTTAAGCTTCAAAAGACATTAGTCTCTTATACTAGTTGTTGGAATGAGTGGCAAATGAGGCAACCTAAAAAGGGAGATGAATTGAGTTATAAATAAAAATACAAACACACAAATGATAGAATCAATCACACAATCAATAAAAAAATTTATAGTGGTTTGACAATGTGCTTATTACACTCCTCGAGCTTCCATTTAGGCCTTTCTATTCTTTTTCTAGGCTCAAGAATAAAATCTTTCATTTTCCAAGCTAAGGAAAAACCTTCCTTTTTAAGGCTCAAGGATAACCTTTACAATCATTCTCTTTTATAAGGAACAAGAGTGCTAACCTTACCTCTTTATACTTTTCTAGGCATAATACCAACCTTTACAACCATTAGCAAGGATAGATCTAAGCAGTGTCAATGCCTCTTAATTAGGTAGGAAATACACTTTTAGTGTTTAAGAAAACATACTCTTAAAAAAGTAACAAAAATAATCCTTACTCTACCTAAATATAAAAGCAACACTAAAAGGTTTACACAAAGAGCTTACTAAATGTTTACAAGTTGTTCATAAGTGTTCACAAAGTTTCATTAATCAATTTAATCTTCAAAAATGTTCCTTATATACCCAAACAACAAAACTAGATGTTGGAGTACTTAAACTTAAGTCTGATAGCTTTTCTTCAAAACTAACCGTTAAAGGAGACAACACACATTATTTCTCATCAATACCAGTTAAACTTGTAATGGATAGCTCCAACACATGTTGATCTCAACTTTAATGCCTATTGGCTTATAATTAATGCCTGATGTACATGTCCCAGAAAGCATGAACTTGATGCTATGTTTGTTAAACTCTTGCAAATATGCTTTAATGCCTATTGAGTAATTCACAATAACAACTAGAAACTCCTTAATGCCTGTTGAGAAGGGCCAACACCCATTTTGAGTTTCAAAAGCTTTAGCTCAAGTTGGAGCACTTTCCAATGCCTTTTGTGAATATGCAACGCTCATTGCTAGGTCTAAATCAATGCCCGTTGTGAAACCATAATGCCCATGGTGAGTTCTAATGTGCAAAGCTCATCCTGGAGCACTTCTCTAACACCCATTGCAAAACAACAATGTCTATTACTAGGTTCAAAAAGCTTTTAGGCATTTGTAACACTTATTCAATCCTATTAGGCATTCTCTTAATGCTCATTGAAGAATTATTCATTCTTCAACACTTATTGAATTTGCTTAATGCCCGTTGGAGACTTGTAACTCCTTTTGGAAAGCATTATCACAACATTCTCCCTTTATAGGATACAAAAACTCTAAAATACAAGCATTAGAACTTCTTAAGGTTTTGTCATTATTTTGTTATCATTTAAAACACATCATTCAAAGTAGAGAAGTAATGTTAATGCCTTGGCATCATATGTTCTTCAAACACTTTCCCCCTTTACATAACAAAAGATTTCTTCCTTCCCTTATTTGATTTGTAATCCACAAAAGAATTTAATTTCTCTCAACATGCTCATCTCAAACTCACTCTTTATTACTTTAGAGAAATCTTCACATAAGCAAACATTAATGGTACCAAATATAATATTATCTACATATATTTCCATCAACAATCTGTCCTCATTCTTTTTCTTGAAAAAGATAGTTATATCTACCAATACTTTTATAAAACCTTTCTACATAAGAAAGTTGCTCAATCTCTCATACCAAGCTCTTAGAGCTTGCTTCAAGCCATTAAAGGCTTGGTTGAGCTTATACACATGATTAGGAAAGCCATGACAACCAAATTTAGGAGGTTGTTCAATAAAAACATCCTTTTCAATGTAACCATTTAAGAATGCATTTTTGAAATCCATTTAGTATAACTTGAAGTTCATGTGAGATACAAATGCAAGGAGAATTCTAATAGCTTCAAGTCTAGCTATAGGTGCAAAATTTTCATCAAAGTTAATCCATTTTTCTTGGTTATAGCCTTTGCCTACTAATCAAGCCTTGTTCCTAACAATGACTCTAAGTTTATCAAGTTTGTTTCTATATACCCATTTAGTTCTAATAAAAGAATGTTTATAAGGTCTAGGAACTAAGGTCTATACTTTATTTCTTTCTAATTGATTGAGTTCTTCTTGCATATTAAGAACCCAATGTTCATCTCTAATGGCCTCATCTATGGTCTTAAGCTCAATAAAGGATACAAAAGCAAAAGTTGTACATGCATTTCTAAATGATAATCTAGTTGATACAGGATTTGATGGATCACTAATAATAAGATCTCTTGGGTGACCTTTCTTATAAATATAGTCTATTTCCAATTTAGTTTGCTTTTCACTAGGAGATAGATCTTTATTTCTTTCATTCTTTATATCTTATAACGTATTTATATTCTTTCCTTCAGCTTTAATGTGTAGCTCACTTATGGGACTTACAACATCATCAATATCTCTTTCTATTCTTGAAGAAGTAGGGTCAGATTCATCAAATACAAGATGCATAAACTCCTCTATAATAAGTGTTCTATTGTTGAAAGCATTACACCCTTTACACGTGGTAGAGATCCAATGAGAATTCCTTCATCAGATTTGGAGTCAAACTTACAAAGGTTACTTTTAGTGTTTAGAATAAAACACTTGCAACTAAAAACTCTAAAATATCAATCTTTGCTTTCTATTTGTTCCACAACTCATATAGAGTTTTCTTTAATAAGGGTCTTATTAAAACTCTATAGTATGAAGTATTTATAACTTCTGCCCAAAAATACTTAGGAAGATTATACTTATTCAACATATTCCAACCATTTCTTAAAGAATTTTATTTTTCCTTTCCACTACCCCATTTGTTGTGGAGTTCTAGGAGTTGAGAAATTGTGTGAGATACCATACTCATCACATAGGCTATAAAACTTAACATTCTCAAACTCAACCCCATGGTCACTCTAAATAGAAGAGATTTTCAAATCCTTTTGATTTTGAATTCATTTGATAAAGGTTGTAAAAACATTAAAATAAGAATCCTTATATGGGAGGAATAACACCTAAGTATATCTAGAGTAATCATCTATAATGACAAATAAATAATGCAAGTTGCCTCCCAAACTAGCTACCTTAGTGGGGCTAAGAAGATCTATGTGAAGCAACTGCAATGGTCTAGTAGAACTTACCTTATTCTTAGCTTTTAAGGTTTACCTCTTTAACATGCTTCACAAACTCATTTTGTAAACTTGATTTTTGGTAGTTCTTCAACCAAGCCTTTTCTCCTTAGCTTAATAAGGAGTTCCATGCTAGCATATCCTAGCCTTCTATGCCAGGTTTTTCTTTCATCAACTATTGAAACTAAACACTTGGTATTATTATTAGCAAGAGAGTTTAAATTAATCACATAAATATTATGAACTCTTGTGCCAATAAATACAATTTTATTGTCAGCCATCCTTAATACATAGCATTTTTATGGCTCAAACATGGCTGAAAGTCCTTTGTCGCACAATTGACTTACACTTAGCAAGTTGTGCTTAACTCCATCCATAATCAATACTTTATCAAGGATAGGAGAGTCATTATCCTTGCCAATTTTACCTATGCTAATAATTTTAGCTTTGCCATTATATCTAAAAGACACATTTCTAAGGCCATCAATCTTTTTCAAATGTGATAAGAACTTTCTTTCTCCTGTCATATACTTTAAACATTCATTATCAAGATACCACTCTTGCTCTCCAACTTGGGATTTCAAGGACATCTGCAAAATAAGAAAAGTTATATCTTAGGTAACCAAACTTTCATAGGTCCTAGGGGGCTAGCTCGTGCCAACTGCTCATCATGCCTTCTAGATTGGTAATGATTAACAATGTTGATAAATATACCACAATAAAAATAATTACCATCAAAGTGGGCTAGTATCTTACTTTTAGGTGGAACATATATATAGTATCTCTTAGGCTTATAGGGTTTTTGAACAATGTATCTAGGAGTATATCATATGTGAGGAACTCTCTTGTGTTATGTGTGTACATGCCTATAATTATATCGAGTTTATGTCTTTACACACTTTGCCTTTTGGGCTTGTAAGAATGATACATGTAAGCATAATTTGCTATAAGAGGAGCTTTTCTCAATTGTGTGTGATTCTGTTGAGACTTTCCTGTTGTACCATTTTTCTTGGCATTACAAAGTTAGAAACGCTATTCTTTTTAAGCTTAACAAAAATTGTTTGAGAAGTGGAGGGAGCAACTGAAGTAGTGGCATTGTAACCTAATCTATATTTTATGAATGAACTCCTTTGAGCCTTAAGGATGGAGTCTAATTCCTCCTTTCCTTTTATGAACTTGTTGAGATTTTCCTTTAGCTTAAGGTTCTCAACTGTGAAAGACTCTACCTCCTTAGCTAGAGTTTCTTGACCCTTAGCACATTTTTTCAGATATTTATTCTCTTTTTGAAGAGATGAGGTATTGGACTTGAGACTATCAATGCTCCTAGTGAGTTTGGCAATTCTAGAGTATAATTTATATCTAAAGTAGGAGTCAAAAGGATTTACCTTTTTATCACCATCATGATCACTATCACTACCAGTTATATGTTCAATTGAGGATTCATTTAAATGTTACTTAGTTTCCATGAGACAAAGATTGGAAAGTTCTTTTGTAGTATCATCTTCATCAAGTTTGAAATCACTAATGTCATCCCGAGTGGCTTTGTACAATTCCTTCCCTTTCTTAGAAGTGTATATCCTAAAAAGGAGCTTACTTTTCTTGATCTTAGGATAATCTAATTTTATATGCCTTTTCTCATTAAATCCATAGAAGGTGAGTTAACTCTTAATGTCTTTCTTCTCATAGCTTATTGCCATTCTTCCCTTTTTGTTCCAATGGAATTTTTTTACTTGGTTGGTGATGAAGGCAAGGTGCTCATTTTCACTACTATCTTTATCATCACTAGACGAAGAAGATGTTAGTAAATAAAAAGTAAAAGGAGTTTCAGAATGTTCCTCTTTAGCTTTCAATGCAAAGCCTTTCTTTCTAATTCATATGTTTTTAGTAAGCTTCTTAAGAGTGATCATATGAGCCAATAACTTTCCCATAAGCTCGTCAAGTGATGGGGCTTCCAATTGGTTAGCTTCTTCTATAGCTCTCTTTTTAGTTTGCCACTTATCCTTAGGAAGTGCTCTTAGAATTTTTGCTACCATGTCCTTATTTGTATATGATTTTCCTAAGGTTTTGAGAGTACCCATAATGTATATAAACATGTTGTCAGTGATAGTCTCGCTAGAAAGGTAGACAAATGTTTTATATTTATATGTATGCATTTGTATCTTTTTCTTCTTTACTTCATTGGTTCTTTCATGCTGAGTCCATAGCATGTCTCATATTTCTTTAGTTGATGTACACTTTTATAACATATCATATTGAGACTTATGAATTGCACTTAAAATAACATGTTTTGCTCTTCTATTTTTTAAGTTTGCCTTTTTTTCTTCTGTAATCCACTCACTTTTAGGTTTTGGTATGTGAACTTCTCTAATTAGTTTTGTTAGAACTTCTTTTCCTTTTTGAATAATGTCCTATAAGTCAATGGTTTCATTGTCGAAGAAGATCTCTATATGATTGTTCTAATATCCATAATCATCTCCCTTGAAGAATGGAGGCATGTGAATGGATTGGGATTCTTCATGATTTGCCATGATCTTTACTCTATGCACTTAAGTTACAATTAAGAGACCTATTTTGATATCAATTATTATCCTTAGGTGCCCTAGAAGGGGGGATTGAATAGAGTAAAGGCAAATTTAGAAATTGAAAGTAAATACATAAATGAATGAAGAATCAATACCAAGATTTATAAAGGTTCGACATAACATGCCTATGTCCTCTCCTCTAGTATTCCTACTAGAGATTTCACTATACACATAGCTTAAGGTGCTATTAACAACCTTTATAAGGTTAAGTCTCCAAACAGTCCCAAGCCTTTATAGAAGATCAATTTTTAGGCACTATAAACCCCTTACAAGTAGTTTACAAGTACTACTTAGACCTTATCCCAAAGTAGTTTATAGGTATTACCTTAATCCTTTCATAAGAGATACTTTTAAAGGGTTTCTCAACATTGAGTTACATAACATAAGATTATAACATAGTTAAGAGGAGGAAAACTCTCATAATCAAACAAGAATAAATTATCAAAGCATATACATAAGGTATGCTTGATGTGAGTGAGAATGTAAGCTAAGTTGTTGAGAAGCTTGTCTTTCAAATTCCATTTTGAAGATAACTGTTTGTAATTCTTTCTCAAGCTTGATCAGTGAGTCTATTTTGAATGCTAGATCAATTCTTGATCATAATATAATGGCCTTTCTTATTTAGAATTGCTTTGACAATAGATTCCCCACTTAATAGCACATTTCACTATCTTTTTCTAATGAGAATGGTTCCTTATATATGTTGAAACAAGAAACTATCCATTAGAAAAAGGAACTAGCACTCCACATTATAGCTACATCTACAGAAATTACATATCCATTGTTCAAGAAATCACCCTTATTGATTTCATGCAAATAGGTGGTTGACAACTAATATTTAACTTCTATGGTCATTAGTCTTATCAACACACTCATTTGAAACTAGCTATTGAAGATTGGTGACTCGAGGCTTTTCCTTTCCTCTCTTCTATTTTTTTTGTTCATAACACTTTTCTCTAATGGTTTTTGGATATAAGCTATAGTCATTGATTTTAAATTCAATGTCCGATGGAGTATAATCAATAACGTGTGAGCTTTATGCTCAATCTTTCAAAAATTCCAAAAGTGATTCAATGCATATTAGAACCATTGGACATATCTCCACACCCATTATTTTAATAAGTGTTGCCCGTTAGGAGGCCCAAAAGGTACAACACAAACAAGAGCATTTTTCTGATGCAAGTTGTGAAAGCACAACACCTATTACGAGGTTAAGAGAACATGGTTCAAACTAGAGCACTTTTGCAACATTTATTGAAAGGAAGTAATGCCCGTTGGATTATTCAGTGAGTTTGCTATGACTTCCACTTTTCAACATTTAGAGTTTTTCAATCTTAAATATTTCCACTCAATTGTGCTAATAATAAACTCTTCTCCAATGATTACGGTTTAACAAATTGATGTACTTATAAGATTTAACACAAAATAATTAGGGTAAAGGTTAGTTCTAAGACCTGTTTGTGATTATCAAAACAAGAGCTTAGAACCTATAAGTTTTAACAAATTCTAGAATGTTCTATAATCTTACCATTTCAAAAAGTAAGAGTGAAAAATAAGGTGCAATTTATGTTATGTAGCTCAAACGCATCCCCTTCCCTTTTTTTCCTCTATAAATACCTACCTCTTGAGGGATAACGTAGCTTAGTTTTCCTCATAAAATGTTGTCTAAATGAATTCTTAAAATCGTAAAAGACTTCCTTTAATATAGAAAACAAGAAACTCTCTAACAGCCCACCCAAGCTTAAGGTTTAACGAAGTAATGCCTTTTTTTTTTTTTTTACAATAAAACTAAGATCTTTTGGGAAGAAATTCCACCACTCAAGGTATCTCTGAAGGAAATAAGTCAACCCCTAGGCCATTTCAAGCATCATTTCCCCTTTCCCCTTTTATTTTCTTCTTGTTCTTTTTCTTTTCATTTTTTGCTAGTAACGTACCTAAAGGTCTATACATACAAGCACTATTCATAACAAAAGCATTTGTCCCTTCCAAATTTTGGCCATTTTATTTACCTTTTAAGCTTAAGAATGGTCAAAATATGGGTAGATTATAATAAACTATGACCCCATCTATATTATTTAACATTAAAATCATATTTTAATATTTTTAAACTCTTTTTTTTTTTTTTTTACAATAGCTTATTAGTTCTCCTTTGGCCATATTTGCATCATTTGGTGTTCTTTGGTGTTTTAAGCTTAGAGAAATGATGGGGAGGTTGTAATAGCCTAAAACCCTAATGCTACTTCACTTATAGCCCATTTATTTTTATGTTTTGTTTATCTTAACCACACACCTATAACTCTCATTTACACCATTATATGTCATTTTTTTCATGTTCATTTGTTTAGATAATTTATGTTTTGAAGCAGTGGTCTATATGTCCAATTCACACACTATTTTCATCTATATTTTAGATGTTTTAGATGGTTATTACATGACCATTACCATCCCTAAATTGATGTGTAATATCCTTCCACTTTTACCTTGGTAACCTTAAGGTAATACCCTCTTTTTCTTGGTAAAGGATGTTGCTACCTTAGGTATTCTTTTTAACAGGTTTTGAGATTCCAAGTTCACATATTATCCATGCATGAATAATTCCATAATTTGAATATATATATATATATTTCTTATCTTTGCCTTGTATATATTGTTTATTGATTTCTTGCATCTTGCATATCACTTTCATATATTGTTGTCCCTTGGCGCCCTAGAAGTGGGGGTTAAATAAGGAAATGACAAATAATTAAAACCAAAAACTAAGTACGAAAATGAATGAAGAATTAAGACACAAGATTTATAGAGGTTTAACACAACTTGCTTACATTTTCTCCTATAGTATTCCCACTAGAGTCTTCCCTTTCAAGTTAAAATAAGATGTTATCAACCACCTTTACAATAGTAGTTTTTGGGCTCTACCAAGTCATTACAAGCAGACTTATAAGTGCTACTAAAACCTTATCCCAAAGTAGTTTTCAGGTACTACCTTAAACCTTTCACAAAGTATGGTTTTAAGATCTCTTAAAATATCCTAACCAAGGGTTCCTTTAAAAGAAAATGCAACTTTAAAGATAAGGATAACTCTCTCACTCAAGCAATAAAATACTTTAAAATACACTCACAAAGCATGTTTGATCTAGTTGAGAGTATTAAGAGAATATCTAGAAAGCTTGTTCTTCAAACTCTGCTTTGAAACTAACACTTACAAGTTTTAAACAATAAACTTCTCTTGATTGCTAGATCACTCTTGATTCACCCTTTTGATTATAATAGAATAATTGCTTTATGGAATAGTTCTTTTTTTGTTTCTGTTGAGAGTGAATCCTTTATAGGTTGAAATAAACAATTTGACATTAAAAAGAAAGTTATCACTTCATATTACAGATGTAAATAGTCAATGACTATTAGGAATTCTCCATGCATATTATTGAGTCATCAACTATCATTGATTTCATAAAAATGGGTAGTTGTCAAGGAAAATACAACTTCAACAGTCATTGGTACTAACAAAATGCCCATTAGGACTAACTGTTAGAGAGAAGTTTATCTCAGTGCTTATCCTTTGACTTTCTTATTTGTTTGTTTAACTAACTTCAGTGGTTGTTGGATATTCTCACTGCCTATTGGGCTTTAATATCAACCCCTATTAAAATATAAACAATGCCCATTGTAGATTTTCAATAAGGTGTGAACTTGATGTTATGTTTTCCAATATCTTCAAAAGTACTTCAATAGTTGTTGGTGAACTTCCAATTCCCATTGAACATCCTTAACCTCTCATTGGAGGGTCCAAAATTTTTAGCTCAATTTGGGGAGCTTTTCCATTGCCTATTTTGAGATCTTGAGAATTTTGCTCAATTTAAGTCACTTGGTCGAACACCTGTTGCGAAAAATGCAACACTTATTAAAAGATCAAGAATAACACCTGTTGTGAAATGGCAACACCCATTGCAAAGTTTAATATGCATAGCTTATGTATTTGCATTATCCAATGCCTGTTGTAATAGAGGACAATGCCTATTGTTAGATCTAGAAGACTTTGCTTATGCTAGGGTGATATTCTAACACTTATTAAGTTCCTTGAATGCCCATTACTATAGTCACAATGCTTGTTGGAATATGGCAACACCTATTGGATTTTCAAGCTTAGTTTTCTTGATCTTTACTCTCTTAATACTTAGAGTTTTCAATCATAACTCTTTCTCTAATCATCATGGTTCAACAAATTGATGTATCTGCAAGAATTAACATAGATAACTTAGACAAAGGTTAGCTCTTAGATGTGTTTATAATCATCAAAACAGGACTTAAAACCTAAAGGTTCAACATTCTCCCCTTTTTTTGATAATGACAATCAATCTATTAAAGTCAATCAATCTTATAAAACTAATAGGTGTGCATCATATAAATTCAATCAATCTCAACTCCCCTTAAGCATATCAATATGTTCAAACTCCCCCTAATATGGGTTTATCTTTTAATAAGAAATCTTCGTTGGCAAGATGTCTTAATATTTTGCTTTTAAACATTTTGATCATATTACTCCCTTTTAAGCTCATATTGTATGCACCATTATATTAAGTTCACATTTCTTAGTTCTCCCCCTTTTTCATTATCAAAAGGAATCAAACAATAATAGCAATAGAATATAGAGCATATAGAAATAAAGTATAGACAAAGAGTTAACTTTTCATTACAAAAGCAATGTTGTCCAATACATCAACTATTTTTGAAAACAAGGAAAAATACAAAGAAATAAAATAAACTATGCATCATAAGGGGGTAAGGTTTAAAAGAGAGAGGTATTGGTTTGATCATAAGGTTCTAGGGATGGTTAAGGTTCTAAGAGATGCTCATAATTCTTGGGCTCTGTTGGCTCCTTAGATTTTTGCTCTTTAGGCTCATCTTTTGCATCTAGTTCCTTTGAAAGAAGATCTTTGGGATCTTGACTCTTCTTAAGTGGAAACTCTTATTGCTTTTTAGTACTTAAAGTCTTTGGTTACAGATTCAACCCTTCTACTATCCAATCTAATGTTTGGTTAATGTCCTTCGTCTCTTTATAAAGGTTTTGAACTTTTTGGTGTAAAGAGGTAGCAGAGGACTCTACTCTTTAAACTAGGGTTTCCAACTACTCAAGCACCTTTTGCTCGAAAGGAGTGAGAGATGGAGCAGATGTTATAGGTGCATTGGTTCCAATTCCATCTATTGTTATAACCCCTGCCTTGACTACTTCTTCGACATCCTTATTTTCCTCTTCCTCTTGAGGATTCTCACCTTCCTTAAGCACCCTTTTGACCAAACCAAAATCAATTATAAGATCCCCATGCTTAGTAGCATCTTCTCACAATGCTTCGTAGCATCTTCTCACAAATGGGCTAAATATGAGGCAACTTTTCCAATACCATATCCTTTTCTTTAAGCTCTTCCTTAGTTTGAGGGACTGCCTTCATTAATTTTGCAATCTTTATGATGTAGTGAGCCATCATAAAGGCATTTGGCTTGTCAATCAATTTGTCGATTCTCTACATCAAAAGCAAAGGAGTGTTTACCTTTTATTTGTTCTTCATGTGCCAAAAGTTGAAGAGATCTATTATGGTTTAGTTTTCATTAGATTAGCCACTTCCATTGATGATGAACCTGTTGGCGATCCTTAAGGCTTGATTCTTGATCTTAGAAGCCTTGTTGTTATTGCTATTATAGTTGATTCTTCCATCAGTGATGAACTTTTAAAATTGGTTAACATCAACTTCAAAGGTTGGAGAAGGCTCTGTGAGACCTTTGCTGGATGCATAAAAACATTTAGCCAAGTCATTTGGTTTTAGTGTTTACTTCTTTCCAAATAGTCTGAACTTTATTATGCCTTCTTAGGCATATACTTCATAATCACTGCCTAATACTTTTAGGGTTATTAAGAACTCCACTGTCAGCTTCAAGTAAGAGGGTTCCCTATGATGGCAAAATAGCTCCCATCTAATACTCACCATTAACTCTTTAATGTTTTTTGCCAGCCCATACCTGTGTAAGTTGTTCCACTCCAAGAATTTCCCACCTCCAAGATGTCTTTTCAGCAATTTTAGATCTAATTCCTTTTCCTTTTCACTTTTGAGATGAAATTGTTGAACTAAGAGAAGAGTTAAAGGTATGAGAGTGTGTTCTATTTCGATGACTTTCCCTTTCCCCTTTGAATATTGGCTAGTTTTGGATTTCATTTTCTACTATGAGTCTAGCTTAGGTGTCATTTGATTGTGTGAATAAGTGTTTGACATAAAGGAATATGCAAAAAATTATAACAGAAATTGAGAGAGATTAGTAGAAAGCAAAGCAAAGCAAAAAGTAAATGAGTTTAGGGTTTGAAGAGGTTGAAATAAAAGTACAATGAGCTTCCATGTTTAAAAAATATAACTATTGAGAGTGTTCAACGACTATTGCAAATTAGACAACGACTATTAGACATGACCGTTAGCTTGCTCTTGTAAGTGTTTTTCAGCCAACGATGGTGTCGATTCGCAATGACCATTGGGTGATGAACAACAATCATTAGAGATTTGCAATGATTGTGGAGACCAAAAAAATCAAAATGAAGAACTCCCAAGCAACTTAACAACCGTTAGGAGAAATGTAATGGTCATTGGCCATGTTTTTCAAACAACACTTAGTTTAAAAATAATCTGATGAAGGTTATTAATCAAACTCAGTGATATAATCATGAATTCAATTAACATATGGATAGTTTGATCAATATCATACATAATTAAAATCTTTAGCTATTTAATCTAAAGGCTTTAATGGTGATCAATTCAAGCAATAATGATCAAGTATCATATAACAATGATCATAAATAAATTAAGAAGAAGAATAACCTATTTGAAGCTAATCCATGGTATTTTCATCAATCATACCAAGTTTTTTTTTTAATGAATTGCATGCTTTCATCACAAAGAGGTTTAGTAAAAATATATCCCAATTAATGGTTAGTATCAACAAATTCTAACACAATATCCCCATTATTAACATGTTCCCTAAGAAAGTGATGTCTCATGTCTACATGCTTACTCCTAAAATGTTGTATGGGATTCTTAGACAAATTTTATGGCACTAGTGTTGTCACAGTTAACAGTAATATGATTTTACAACCATTTTATAATTAAGAAGTTATTTTTTTATCCATAGGATTTATGCACAATAAAGGTTAGCTGCCATTACTCAGCATCAACAGTTGATAAAGCAACTGAATTTTACTTTTTACTACTCTAAGACACTAAGCATTGACTAAGTAAATGACATGTGCTTGAAGTACTTTTTCTATCTAAGGTATATCCAGCAAAATTAGCATCAAAAAGCGCATTTAATTTAAGTGAAGAACTGTTAGGATACCAAAGTCCTAAGTTAGGAGTTCCAATATTTATGTGTTTCACAACATGTAAATGAGACTCTTTAGGATTAGATTAATATCTAGCACATAAGTAAACAACTCTAAAAGCTGTAAGATAGAGTACATTACCAATTGTACCTCTATATAGCTTTTGGTCCAGATTCTTACCGTGTTCATCCATGTTTTGCCTGATATTGGTGCTCATAGGAGTTTTGCATGATTTTTTATTTTTCATGCCAAATCTTTTGATTAGTTCTTTTGTATATTTGGCTTGGTTGATGAAGATTCCTTCCTTTCCTTGCTTGATTTGTAATATAAGGAAGAATTTGAGTTCTCCCATCATGCTCATTTCAAACTCACTTTTCATTACTTTAGAGAAATCTTCATATAAGTAAACATTAGTAGCAATAAATATGCTATCATCAACATATATTTGCACTAACAATAGGTCCCCATTCTTTTCCTTAGAAAAAAAAGTTTTGTCCAACAAACCTTTGGAGAAACCTTTCTCTACTACAAAGTGGCTCAACCTCTCAGACCCAACTCGTGGACCATGCTTCAAGCCATATACGATTTTGGTGAGCTTGAACGCATGGTTATGAAAACAATGCCTTTCAAAACTAAGAGGTTGTTTAACATACACTTCCTCATCAATGTCCCAATTTAAAAAAGCACTTTTAACATTCATTTTATATAACTTGAAATTCATGTGAGATGTAAATGCAAGTAAAATTCTAATAGCTTTAAGTCTAGATATAGGTGTAAAGGTCTCATCAAAGCCAATCCTTTCCTCTTGGTTATAGCCTTTAGCTACTAGTCGAGCCTTATGTCTAATAATAATTCCATGTTCATCAAGTTTGTTTCTATAAACCCATTTAGTTCTAATAATGGAATGATTATGAGATATGGGAACTAAAGTCCACACTTTGATCCTCTTAAATTGATTGAGTTCTTATTGCATAGCAAGAACATAATGTTCATCTTTAATGACCTCATTTATGGTCCTCGGTTCAATAAAAGATATAAAAGCAAGATTAGTACATGCATTTTTTTAAAGATAATCTAATTATTACCCAACTTGACGGATCACTAATGGTAAGATATCTTTTATGATCTTTCTTGAAAATTTAGTCCCTTTCTTGCTACATTTGCTCTTCAACAGAAGTAGGAAGAGGTGGATCTTTATTTCCTTCATTCCTCATGTCTTGTTGGTTATCCACATTCTTTCCTTCTTCTCCAATGTTTAGCTCATTTATAGGACTTATAAGATCATCAATATCTTTTTTTTCCTGAAGAACTGGAGTTAGATTCATAAAATACAATATGCATAGACTTCTCTACAATAAGTATTATCTTGTTGAAGACTCTATACCCTTTCCTACTAGTAGAGTATCTAATGAAAATTCCTTCATTGGGCTTGGAGTTAAAATTGCTAAGATTATCTTTAGCATTTAGAATAAAACACCTGCAACCAAACCTCTAAAGTATGCAATCTTAGGCTTTCTATTTTTCCACAACTCATAGGGATTTTCTTTAACAAGAGTCTCACTAAGACTATATTTAAGACATAACATGAAGTGTTTACAGCTTTAACCCAAAAGTACTTAAGAATTTTATACTCATTTAACATGGTTCTAGCCATTTATTGAAGAGTTTTATTCTTCCTTTATACCATACCATTCTGTTGTGGTGTTCTAGAATTTGAGAAGTTGTGTGAAATACCATGCTTATTACAAAACCTATGAAACTTAGCATTCTCAAACTCTCCTCCATGATCACTTATAATAGAAGAGATTTTCAAATCCTTTTGGTTTTGAATTCTCTTGTATCAAAATAAGAATCTTTGTAAATGAGGAATAATACCTAAATATATCTAGAGTAATCATATAGTGTTACAAATGCATACTGCATGCCTCTTAAGCTAGATACTCTAGTGGGTCTAAATAGATCCATGTGAAGCAATTGCAATGGTTTAGAAAAACTTACCTTATTTTTAGCTTTGAATGAAGATTTGATTTGTTTACCTTTTTGGCATACTTCACAAACTCCTTCCTTTGCAAACTTGATTTCAGGTAGACCTTCAATCATGTTTCTTCTATTCAGCTTATTGAGAAGTTCCACGCTAGCCTGTCATAGCCTTCTATGCCAAGTTTTAACTTCATCCGCTACATATTGCATTATGGTTAATAAGAGAATTTAAATTAATCATATAAATATTATGAACTCTTCTACTAATGAATAGAATTTTATTGTCACTCATCCTTAACACATAACATGCTTTTGGCTTACATATAAGCCTAAGGTCTTTGTCACACAATTGACTTACACTTAGAAAATTGTGTTTGAGTCCTTCAATAAGTTGTACTTTATTAAGGATAGGTAAGTCATCATCTTTTTTGAACTTTACCTATGCCAATAATTTTAGCTTTGCTATTGTCTCCAAAAGACATGTTTTCAAGTCCTTTAATGTTCTATACATTTGTGAAGAGCTTTCTTTCTCTTGTTATGTGCTTTGAACATTCATTATCAAGATACCACTATTGTTCTCCAACTTAGGATTTCAAGCACATATGCAAAACAAGGAGAGTTATGTTAGGTACCCAAACCTTCATGGGTCTTAGGGGGTTAGCTCTTGCCAACTGCTCATCATACCTTTTAGAATGACAATGAAAGGCAATGTTTTCTCTTAGGCTTGTAAGAATGATACATGTAGGCATAATTTGTTCTATGTAGAGGTGATCTCAATAATATGTGATTGTGTTGAGACTTCCCTCTTAAGCCATTATTTATGGCATTTCCCCTTTTAAAAATTTCTACTTCATAACATGGTTAGAAGCATTCTTCTCTTTAACCTTAACAAAGACCATTTGAGAAGAGGAGGGATCCATTGAAGTGGTGGCATTATAACCTAATCCATATTTGATGGATGGACTTCTTTAAGCCTTAAGGATGGAATCTAACTGTTAATTTCCTTTAGTGAACTTGTTGAGGCTTTCCTTAGGCTTAAGGTTCTTAACTGTACTAGACTCAACCTCTTTAGCTTAAGTTTTAACCCTTAGCATAATCTTTTAAAGATTTTTTCTCATTTTAAGAGAAGAGGTGTCGGACTTAAGAGTCTCAACTTTCATAGTGAATTTAGTAAGCATAAAGTATAACTCTTCTCTAAAGTAGAAGTTAAAAGGATTTACCCTTTTGTCACCATCACTGTTAATATCACTACTACTGTCACTACTAGATGAGTGTTCACTTGAAGATTCATTTGACTGCTTCTCAATTGCCATTAGATAGAGGTTAGCTAGCCTCTTTCTTGTTTCACCCTCATCAAGTTCAGAATCACTAGTATCATCCCAAGTAACTTTGTACACTTCCTTTCCTTTCTTGGAGCTGTGTTTTATAGAAGGGAACTTGCTCCTCTTAATCTTAGGACAATCTGATTTAATATGCCCTTTCTCATTACATCCATATTAGATGAACTGACTCTTAGTTCCTCTCTTCTTGCGTCTCCTTGCCTTTTTGCTCTTTTTTTTTTTAAAGGAATTTCTTTACTTGGTTTGTGATGAGTGCAAGCTACTCATCTTTACTATTTTCTTCATAATCACTAGAAGGAGAAGAAATTAGTGAATAAGAAGTAGATGGAGATTTGAAATGTACTTTTTCAACTATTAATGCAAAGTCTTTCTTTCTCATTCCTTTGTTTTCATTGGGCTTTTCAAGAGTGATTGCATAAGCTAATAACTTTCCCATAAGCTCATTAAGTAATGCATCCCTCAATTTGTATGGTGGCTTGTAGTTGGATTGTGATTCTTCATGATGTGCCATGATCTTTGCTCTAAGCATTTAAGCTTTGATGAAGAGAATAGCTTTAATACTAATATTGTCCCTTAGTTCCCTAAAAGGGAGGTTGAATAGGGCAATAATAAGTAATTAAAAATAAAAACTAAGTGAGGAAATGAATGAAAAATCAAGACACGAGATTTATAAAGGTTCGACACAACTTACCTACGCCCTCTCCTCTAGTATTCCCACTAGAGCCTTCACTATCAAGATAGCTTAAAGTGTTATTAACCACCTTTACAATAGTAGTTTTCAGGCATTACCAAGCCGTTATAAGTAGACTTATGAATGCTACTAAAACATTACCCCAAAGTAGTTTCTAGGTACTACCTTAAACCTTTCACAAAGTATGGTTTTAAGATCTCCTAACCAAAGATTTTCTCAAAACAAAATACAACTTTAAAGATGAGGATAACTCTCTCACTCAAGCAATAAAATATTTTAAAGTACACTCACAAAGTATGTTTGATTTAGTTGAAAGTATGAGAGAATATTTGGAAAGTTTATTCTTCAAACTCTGTTTTGAAGATAACACTTGCAAGTTTTAAACAATGAACTTCTCTTGATTGCTAGATCACTCTTGATTTACCCTTTTAATTTGAAAATATCTTTCACAATATAATACATGCTTAATAGAATGGTTCTCTTTTTTTTTTCTATTGAGTTTATAAGTTGAAACAAAGAACTAGCCATTAAAACGTAAGTTGCCACTTCATATTACAAATGTAGACATTCAATGCCCATGAGGAATTCTCTACGCTTATTGTTGAGTCATCAACCATAATTGATTTCATAAAAATAGGAGATTGTCATGCAAAATACACTTCAATAGTTATTAGTACTAACGAAATGCTTGTTAGGATTTGTTGTTAGAAAGAAGTTTGTCTCAATGCTCCTCCTTTGACTTTCTCATTTGCTTATTCTACTAACTTCAATGGTTGTTGGACATTCTCAACTCCTATTAGACTTCAACATCAACCCCTATTGAAATATGAACAATGCCCATTATAGATTTCCAGAAAGGTGTGAACTTGATGTTTTATTTTCTAAGATCTTCAACAGTACTTCAACGGTTATTGGTGAACTTTCAATGCCCGTTGAACATCCTCAATGCTTATTGCATTAGAGAGAGTTCCTCATTGGAGGGTTCAAAAACTTTTGCTCAATCTAACGAGCTTTTCCAACACCTATTGGTAAGATCCAACACCTATTTTGAGATCTTAAGAGTTTTGCCCAATTCAAGTCACTTGGTCCAACACCTATTGTGAAAATGTAACACTTATTAGGAGATCAAGAATAATGCCCATTATTAAGTTCAATATGCATAGCTCATGTTTTTTAGTTATAATAAAAGACAATGCCTATTGTGAGATCTAAAAAACTTTGCTCATGCCAAAGTGATATTCTAATGCTTGTTAAGTTCCTTTAATGCCCGTTGTTAGAATCACAATGCTTGTTGGATTATGGCAACATCCATTGGAATGTCAAGCTTAGTTTGCTTGATCTTTACTCTCTCAAGACTTAGAGTTTTCAATCATAACTCTTTCTCTAATTATCATAGTTCAACAAATTGATGTAGTTGCAAGAATTAACATAGATAACTTGGACAAAGATTAGCTCTTAGATGTGTTTGTGATCATCAAAACAAGACTTGGAACCTAAATTTCAACATACAATACATACTTAAATTATTACAATTAATGGCTTGTCTTAGATGAATGTGCCTAGGTGGATAAATGAAAAAATTGATTAATAAAGGCAAAATATAAAAGTGAAGCATGGATTGCCCAAACCCCAAATCATTATATCAAAACAACTTAAGGGTGCCTACCTCTTCTCTAAGTGGTACTTAAATCTGAAACTCTATCTCTAATGAAGTAAAGATGCATTAGGCCTTCTAGTAGATCTATTTAAACCAGAATCCATCCTTACACAGAATTTTGTTTTAACCAAAGTCAGACGGTGACTCCATTCATATAATTGGGGTATTACTAAAGTATTACCCTTTGAGGTCTCTTTTGAGGCTTGAAATAGGCTTTACCATTGAAGAAGCCTAAACTCATATCCCTATTGATCCACCTACGTGCCATTGGTTAGAGTTCCACCAATATATGACCATCGTCCTTTCAACCCTTTAATGATCAATAAAAGTTTAGGCATTATAAGTAAGATTCCATTAGTTTGAGAAAAAATAGAGATGCTAAAAAATACCTTAATCACTTGACATGAAACATGAAAACACAATTCGATCTAAACCAAAAGAAAAACATTTTAAGGTTAGCCTATAGCTTTCTTTTCTCAAAATATCAAGCACAACCGTAAATGTTTTGCACATTCATTTGAATTTTTAGAATACATAAGGATATCATTAAAGTATACAATCATGAATTTTCCAATTAAATCTTTCAAAATATGTTTCATAAGTCTTATAAAAGTACTAGTTGCATTAGTTAAGTCAAAAGGCATAACCAACCATTCATGCAAATCATATTTTGTTTTGAATGCAATTTTCCACTCATCACCCTTTTTCTTGTGAATTTCATGACATCCACTATTCAAATTAATTTTGCTAAAGATAATAGAACTATGCAAGCTAACCTACGAATAAGATGGTAATATTTTTGTCGTGATGTTATTAATTACATAACAATTAACATATATACACCAAAACCCATCTTTCTTATGTACTAATAATATACGAATAATACATGCATTCATATTTTCTCTAACAGACCCCTTGGTTAACAACTCCTTAACTTGCCTTTGAAGTTTCTTTATCTCGTTAAGATTACTTCTAAATGTTGGTCTATATGGAATTAAAGTACCAATAATGAAATCAATTTGATGCTTAATACCTCTAATAGGTGACAATCCATTAGGTATCTCTTTGATAAAAACATCTCCATACTTTGGTAAAAGAGAAACAAAAATAATAGGTAAAGAAACATTAAGGTCATTAATGTTTAAATATAGTTCATTGTACATAAATACAAGTATACTTTTGCAAAAACCATGCATCCTTAATATCACTTCTTTTTGCATAAAAACTCACTTGATTATTTTTGCATTCAATTATTTATTTTCCTTCCCCTGTTTTTCCCTTATTCAAATTTTGCCTATCTTTATTCAGACTCACTTTCTTTTCTCATTATTTTTTCCACTCCTTTCATTTGAAAGCTCACTCTCTTTTGTTACATCTTCACTTACTCATTTTCCATCACTATTGTTTTCTCTCTCAATTTGTATTCTTCTAAGGTCATTTTTATAAACTCCTTTAGTGAAAGTGGTATAAAAATAATTTTCTTCCAATCCTTCTCAAAATTAAAGTGATTTTTGTAACCACTATGTAATGGTATTTTATCAAATTAACAAGGGCATCCTAATAAAAATGGCTAACATGAATAGGCATTTTGTCAAATAATAATTAATCTTTATACTTGCCTATTTTGAAAGCAATAAGAACACAATTTGTCATCTTAATCTCCTCATTATTGTTAAACCATTTCAACTTTTAAGGATATGGATGTTTCAAAGTAGGTAACCTTAACTTTTTGTAAGAGTAGTACTAGCAACATTAGTTATGTTACCTCCATCAATTATCACATCATAAACCTTATTCTTTACAAGAAACCTACAGGGAAGATATTCTCTCTTTGGTCACATTCTTTTTATAAGATTTGCATATCTAAAAACTCTTGTTATAAAAACCTTATCACTTTTAGCAACAGTGAATTGCTGATCCCTTCTTCATCACTTGCATCTTTAAGACGTGGCCTTCTCTTTTGTCCATTCTCCTCTTTACTAATCAAATAGTACTTTTCGTTAATCATGAATGTAGTTCTTTGATTTAGGCAATCTTGCTTTTAATGACCTACAACTTGACACTTAAAACATTTAATATTTATTGTGTTAGTAGTAGAATTAAGCTTACCCCTGTCCTTGTTGGGGCTAGATGTTTTTGGAGCCTATTCGAATTTAATTTTAGGCTTGCATGATGAAGCCTTGTCATCTTTCTTTCAATTTGATTTGAATTGTAAAGTATATGAGGGAAATCAATTTGTGTTATCTTTCTTCTTAAATTATTTCTTTACCTTGAAAACAAGGTGATGCAAATCTTATAACTTCATATATTATTAAAATTCAACCACATTAGCAATCTCATTATTCAAACCATTAAGGAATCTTGCCATTATAGCTTCATTATCTTGCTTTACATTTAATCTTATCATAGATACCTCTATCTTCTTATACCTTGAGTAAGATTTTAAAGTCAATTGTATAATTACCTATAGTAGTAGCTTGGTACAAATCTCTTTCATATGATGGATTTTAGATTTCTCCAATATTCAATGGGCCACTTCCTATTTCATTTTCACTTTTGCTAGGTATCATACCTCAAAGTAATAGCATAATCTTCAAATTAGCTACGACAAGCTTTAACTTCTTAGATTCAGTGTAATCATTATAATCAAATACTAACCCAGTCTTATTTTTCCAATCCAAGTATGCCTCAAGATTCATTCTTTCAAGAAATGATAAAAGTTTCAATTTGACCTCACTATTGAACTACCGATATTATTTTTTGTCCTTGCTCTAACCTTTTATTCCTCTTCGGTATCACCAAACTATTATCTATCACCTAATTCATCATACACTTGAACTCTCTTTTTAAATCACCTAGTTTGTATGACTGCATTAAGAGCATCAAGTGGCTACCCCCGTATGATTAAAACATCCAACCTTTTCAATTCTATTAACAATCAAATCATATTTTATATCTATGGCTTGTAACATCTCGATGAAGGCTTGGAATCCATCTACCTCACCTTGTGGATTTTGAATGTGTCCACTCATCTTATTATCCATTCGACTCTCTTATTAAGATTAGTTGCAAAAATCAAAATTTATACAAACTTACTAAATTATAATGAAAAGTAAAGTAAAACAAAGATAAAGTAAACATAAAATAGAAAAGCAAGAAGACTAACAATTAAAATTTTAGAAATGAAAAAGGAAATATTGAGAAAAAAAACCAAGTCGAAGATTAGGAAGCAAATCCTATCTTATTTTGAAATGCATGTTTGATTTGTTCAACTCCTTATAACAAGCTGATTTTCTTGATTCTCCTTGATTTCCCTATATTTTCAGCACCTTTCCATGTCTTTTCCTTGTTCTTTCCAAATTAGGTATTGAATAGAATTATAGGTTTAACCCTATGACCTTAATTTGCCAAGTTTTCTTCTTTTTTTTATTATTTCTTCTTTCTTTCCTTAGCCAAATGCTTTATTTTCTTTTTTCTTTTATAAATGCAATTGCAAAATAAAAATAAAAGGATAGTAATTAAAAATCACAAGACAAAAGAAGATCAAGAAGCAACTAACACTTTGAAATCAAGTAATGCAAACTCAACAGTGACATTTTGAAACCCAACACTTATTGCAAACTTTAAACAAGTTTATCAAAATCTAACACCAATAATATGAAATTAATCATGTTTCATCTGATATCAAAGATTGATGTAATAGAAAAGAGTAGGAAAAAAAATTTTTTAAAAAGGAAGAATAAAACAAAAGAAATGAATAGGAAATTTTAAAAAAAAGGATGAATAAAAACAAAAGAAATTAATAGGAAATTTTTTTTTAACAAATGAGATTTAAACAAGCAGTCAAAAATTAAAGAAATAAAATAAAAAAACTTGAGGAAAGATATAACTTGATTTATAGTTGAATTATGATACTAAACTAATATGAACCCTAACTATGTTAAAGTTATAACCTACTATCTTTACACATGGAAACAACTCTTTAGAAAGTTAAATCATATTTAACCTATGTTCATAACCCAATTTCAACATGTAAAAAAATCCTGGGAATAAACTATTCTCAAAGTAATTAGCTTTGATGATAAGAATCTTGAATCAAGAATAAAAACCAAAGAAGTACTTTTAATTTAATTCATCCAAAGTTAACTATTGATAAAAAGCCTTTTATAGTCATCAAAACTAAAGTTTCTTGCATCAAAAAGGTATTATTTTTCTATTCCAAGTCTCATTTAAATAAGAATAACATTTGAACTAAAATTCCTAACTAATAGTAAAATACAACTTATTATCAACTAAGGAATCACATTATTGCATGGTTATGCTTCCATATGCATACCAATGATTGAACTCCAAAAAGTTAGAATCATAAATTTGTATGCCTACACGTTTCCTTGCATGCTCATGTCTCCAATGGACACCTATGTATCACTCTTTGCATGTATATGACTTAAAGATAGAAAGTTACTTAGAATGTTCAAGCACGACTGTATCTCCCTCTTACATGGTCATGTGCCTCTTCTTGCACTTGTGTCAATCTTACCAAGCTTTAATTATTATATTGAAGTCTACACTTAATATTTGACTTATCCTTGAACTTTTAAATTATTGCAAGAGCATGCCACAAGCCTTGAATCATTTTGTTAGCACTAGATTTTAGGACTTAGAATGCAAACTCGATGATAAAAATCAATGAACCTATTCCCCAAAAATGTAAAGGGAACTGGCAAAGAAAAGATGAAAGGCCCTAAGATACCTTAGAGAAACCCTAAACTAAACCCAAGACCAAACTCAAGCCCAAAAACACCTGCCATGGTTAATGGGTTGTATAGCGAATAAACCAAGGATGTATAGCCATTGATAGGGTTGTGCAACCCATCATAAAATCCTTGCCTTGAGAACCTTTTGGACCTAGTCTCCTCTATAAACCATAGGGTTATATAGCCCTGATAAAGGGACATACAACCCATGCTTGGTTGTTCAATCAATGTGTAAACCGTAATTCCAAGAGATTCATCTCCTTATTTGTGGCTGGACACATCCATAGTGCAACCAAAACTATTTTTAGCAATGTACACTGACCCAACACTTATAAATTCCCCCTTATTTGAAAAGGATGGAGAGGTTTTGAAACCCTAAGGTTACTCTACAAAAATCACTTCTTAAAGTACCCTTAATATAGAAAATGTAAACCCTAACCTATTTCAATCACTTTCAAGGTAGAACTAGGTTTAAACTCTTTATCATTGTACATTCCTTATACATTTTAGGAGGAAAGTATTGAACTTATAAGCCTCTAAAGGCATAGAAACACACTAAGGACATTCAAGAATCATTTTTCCTTTTCTTCTTCTTTTTCCCTTTATTCTTTATTCTTTTATTTTTAAAACCCAGGGAATAAAGGTTGTACAACCTTGTATATAGGTTGTATAACCCTGTATCTGGGTTGTATAGCCCTTGTAGTGGGTTATACAACATACTTTGCCTAGTAATCATTTTGCAGAATTATTTTTTCTTTCATATCTAGATCTCAATTTTTCAAGCCCTTTTTTTTTTTTTTTTTTGCCTTTTCAATGTTCCAGTGGAAAAATAAGGGTAGGATAAACATTCTAAGATCATTATTCATATTAAAAATAGAATTTTTAGGTGATTTTAAAATGGCTCACGATACTTCTTTATGCAATATTCTATGTTCTTTTGTGTATGATTTGGTGTGGTGTTACGTTTCTATTTTGGATCTCTTTTGACAATGACCAATGAGGGGTTAACCACTCCTAGGATCTTGAGAATCTTCACTTTTGTGGTTTTGCTTATGTTGAAATCATGTGAATAGTATCTTACCTCTTATCTTCTTTTTTAGATTTGCATTCTAGCCTTTTTCATGGTTAGTAATATTCATAGCTGCCCAAGCTCTTTATGTGTAATAAGAGGGAAAGTTCATTAACCCTAGGATTTCTTTTTTGTGGTGATTATTGCCTTAGGCCATGTGACATCATCCATAGTATTTTGCTTCTCATGTTTAAGGTTTTAAGCATTTTATGATTTATGCATCTTGATCATGTTATAATTTGTTATATTATGATTTGGGGTGAAGGAATGTCTTATCATAGACTTGGAATGTATGCTACAATACCTTGACTTTAGGAGATCTGGTTAGATGATTACTATGTACTTTGTTTGCCTTTCTTTGTTCATTTTAGGTTTTCTTTATTTCTTTCTCTTATTGACTCTTTACTAACTTGCTTCTTCATTTGGGTGAACGTGTGATTATTTCGAATTAGGCTGTGAACTTAGTCTTAACCATTATAACATATGGACTATATGATTATGTGCGTTAATGGATGATGCATGCTAAGACCCTATGCCATGTCACATAACCCCTTTCTCCATTATGGATGGTTAAGTTTATATGGATGAATGATAATGCATGCTAAAACCCTTTTTTGCCATGATGCATACTTTCAATTAATTATGCATGATGTGAATGAATGGACACATGGATTGCATGATAATCCCACAATTTAGATATGTATCCCTCACTCCTACCTTGTATATATTATTTATTGTGTTATCATATCATGCTTAGCATTCATGCATTGATTGTTATGGTTGATGGCTTATATAGATGGATGTGCCTAGGTGGATAAATGGGAAATTCATTAATAAAGGCAAAGTATAAAAATGAACCATTGATTGCCAAAGGTTGGATCCTTATATCTAGGCAACTTGGGGTTCCTAACCTCTTCCCTAAGTCATACACAACTCTTTAACCTAATCTCTAATGGGGTGACTATGGATTGGGCCTTCTAAATAACTTAGATAGGCTCATTGTCCTTACACAAATTCTTGTCCCGACCAAATTCGGCTACTGAACATATTCATTGGCATAAATTAGCTAACATCCCTTTCCACATTCATTGGCATTCTTACATAAATATATTCATTACATAAATGATTTACAATCCCATATGAACATATGTAATAGATAAGTGATCATTTAGATATGTGAATTGGATAAGCACGATGATGACACTTACACCATTACATTTTGGACACTTGAACATATATCTAATCTTTGTATAGTTGCATGAAAAATTATCTCATGTTGTATGCATGTTATATCATCATAAATAATGGTGTTTTAGAGCTTATTTAAAAGTATAAGGAGCATATGAGGATTAGAAGATGGATGGAGGTGATGAAAGAGTGAAAAAAAAGGACTAAAAGAGGAAAAGTGAACTTCCAACTAATGAAAGTGAAACACCATGATTTTGTCTTATTACAATAAATTTACAAGTGGAATTTTTCATCCTTTAGGATCATAATAGAGAGGTTAAATGTGAAGGGTAGCAGAAGAAGGAGATAGCTAAGGAAGAAAGAAAGAAAGAAAGAAAGAAAGAAAGAAAGAAAGAAAGAAAGAAAGAAAGGAAGAAGAAGAAGGAGAAGAGTGAGTTGCCTAGGAAGGATTCCTAAGCTTTTCTAGTTCTGGGAAAATAGGTAAATTAATTTATCTTCTTCCTATATAAAATTGCTCCCTCATGACGTGTTAATCATGCATGGTTAGTAAGAATTCTAGAGTATTTAAGGTATGGCTCATGTATGGAAGTTGAAATTTAAGAGAAACATTAGCTGATTGTGTTGATTTTATTATTAGAGTAGAATATTTTACATACGACTTCATAACCCTAGAAGAGGAATTAGGGAAGGTGTAAAATATGAAAGTTGTAGCCTTATGCCCAATATAGATTCCTATAAAACATTTTTGCTTAATTTGGTGTGTGTGAGGAGCTATGGCTCCTTAATTAGGGCTAGTTCACAACCAATTGAAATCACCTCAACCTTTTGTTTTCTTATATTTTAATGACCTTATGTTTTGATTTACATAAAGTTCAAAGCATGAAATTTGTAGGGTTATATCCCCTATAAATACTTTTAAAGCAATTTTGCTTAATTTGTTGTGCGGAAAGAAATATGGGTCAATGATTGTGACTGACCCTGAACCCAATGAAATCTCACCTGTCTTTTAATTCAGTTTTCCAATAATTTGATGGCCATAGATTCATAATTTGATGATGTGCCAAACTTGAAAGTTGTATATTTATTTCTGATCTACATGCTTGTGAAATAGTTTTTCCAAATTTAACATGGTTGACGAGATATTGCATCTTCATCATGATTGATTGTCAACATGTTGAAAACCTGCTCACCCTGAGATTGGTCATTTGTTTTGGTGATTTTATAGACTGAATTAGACAATGAGTAAAATATTAAAAATGTTCCTTTATATGCTTTGTTACTTCTAGTAGATTAGTTTTGCAATTGGATTTGTAAAATTTGAGATATACCAAAGAATGTAAGACCTTCTCAGATTGAGATGACATTGAAACAGGACAAAATTCAAAAATTCACCACATTTTCTATATATGTTATATTGACTTGAAATTTGACTATGTTGTTTCATTATGTGTCTATTATATTTGAAAAAAAAGAATTAATTCATTTGGATGAGAATATCTAGAGTTATTACTGCGAGAGTGTAGCAAGATCAGGCTGCCATATAAGGAAAATATATATAAACACTAGGCTCACTTGTATGGATCATGCCATAGTTGCATACCAAGCATTCATAATCATTTTGACATACTTACAACCATGTTATGTATCAAATGTTAATTTCTCAACACTTTGAGGAAGCCCTGGAGAGAGAACCAAACCTACCATAAAGGTTGGTCACATCAAAAGGTGAGTAAAACCCGTAATTAGATTCTAATGTCCATGTGTGATAATTTTATGAGGTGATTATGTTCTATTACATGTATATGTGATTGACGTGTTACCTTTTACATATGAATATAAATCAAGTGAGAATTATATGCTCTTAATGATTACTTGATATACCATTGTGAATGAACACTTGCATATGGAACTAAAAGGATGTTGTGACCGGCTGGTCAAACACTTGCAAATCACTTGGAAAAAGGGACAAATATGTCCTATTGAAATATATTATTGATCAAATGATTTACTTGTTATATGTTGGCCGGTAAAAATAAATGTCACTTGAATCACATGAATTCTCGAGAGCAATATTTTCCTTAGAAGTTATTCTGGAATCTCCAAATCATATAAGGGTTGTGTCTCAATGGGAAAGGGAAATTGTACCTACATGTCTAGTTTCTATTATCAAGGCTTTTTGCATGATTAAAAGTGGTTGTGAGGCTTATTTGGCATATGTGGTAGACACAAGGTTCACAAATGAATTAATTGAGAATATTTTCATGGTAAATGAGTTTCTAGATGTTTTCCCAACTGACTTACCTAGTTTGCCACTTGATAGGGAGATAGGATTCATAATTGAGTTAGTCCCAAGAACTGCACTAATATCCATTCCACCTTATAGGATGGCTCCAGCTGAGTTGAGAGAATTAAAGATCCTATTACAAGAACTACTTAAAAAGGATTCATTAGACCTAGTGTGTCACCTTGGGGTGTTCCAGTATTATTTGTTAAAAAGAAAGACAGAGCAATGAGGTTGTGTATTGATTACATGCAGTTAAATCTGGTTACTGTGAAGAATAAGTATCTTTTACCAAGGATAGATGATATGTTTGACCAATTACAATGAGTATAGGTGTTTTCTAAATTTGACCTGAAATCAGGATATTATCAGCTCAAATTCAAAGCCAGACGTACCGAAGACAGCTTTTCGAACCAAGTATAGGCATTATGAATTTTTGGTGATGCCATTTGGTTTGACTAATGCATCAGTTGTGTTTACGGCTCTTATGAACAAAGTGTTCCAACCTTACTTAGACAAATTTGTAATTGTGTTCATTGATGACATATTGTTGTATTTAAGAAACAAAGAGGAGCATGAACAACATTTTAGGATTGTGTTGCAAATTTTGAGAGAAAAATAACTATTTGCTAAATTAAGCAAGTGTGTATTCTGGATTGACCATGTGGTATTTTTAGGGCATATAGTTTTTGAAAAGGGCATAGAGGTGGATCCAAAAAAATTGAAGCAATGGTAAAATGGGAAACCCCAAAGAATGTTGCAGAAGTCCTAAGTTTCTTAGGACTTGCTGAGTATTATCGTCAATTTATTGAGAGATTTTCACTTATAGTTGCTCCTTTGACTAAGTTATTTCGAAAAATGTAGTATCTCAGTGGTCTAAAGTATGTCAGGAGAGTTTTGATTTATTAAAAGCTAGATTAACATTGGCTCTAGTATTAGCCATTCCTCCTGGTAATGGAGGATTTTTAGTTTATAGTAATGTTTCTCATCAAGGTTTGGGATGTATTTTAATGCAGCATTGTAAGATAATTGCATATGCATCTAGACAACTGAAACTTTATTAATTATCTTACCTAGTAAAATATTAAAAATGTTCCTTTATGTGTTTTGTAACTTCTGGTGGATTAGTTTTGCATTTGGATTTGTACAATTTGAGATATACCTAAGAATGTAAGGCCTTCTTATACTAAGATGACACTGAAATAGGGCAAAATTCAAAAATTCACCATATTTTCTATATGTCATATATTGACTTGAAATTTGACTATGTTGTTTTGTTATGTGTCTATTATATTTGAAAAAAGAATTAAGTCATTTGGATGAGTATATCTAGAGTTATTACTATGAGAATGTAGCAAGGTCAGGTTGCCATATAAGGAAAATATGTATAAACACTAGGTCTATTTGCATGGATCATGCCATAGTTGCATACCAAGCATTCACAATCATTTTGACATACTTATAACCATGTATGTATCAAATGTTAGAATCTTAATACTTTGAGGAAGCCCTAGAGAAAGAACCAAACCTACCATAAAGGTTGGTCGCATCAAAAGGTGAGTAAAAACTGTAATTAGATTCTAATGTGTATGTGTGATAATTTTATAAGGTGATTATGTTCTATTACATGTATATAATGACTAAATTGTTACCTTTTACATATGAATACAAATCAAGTGGGAATTATATGCTCCTAATGATTACTTGGTATACCATTGTGAATGAACACTTGCATATGGAACTAAAAAGATGTTGTGACAGGCTTGTCAAACACTTGTAAATCACTTGGAAAAAAGGACTAATATGTCCTATTGGCACATGTTATTGATCAAATGATTCACTTGTTATATGTTGGCCACCAAAATCAAATGTCACTTGAACCATATGAATTCTTGAAAATGGTGTTTGTCTTGTAAGGTCATGATAAAAATCAATCTATTGCACTTGCACTTGCATAATCAATTGTTATACTTGTAATGTATCCTAATGATATTTGATTGTTGGTTGTGCCATAAGAATCTGATTATTATTTTTATTCATTAAGTCGTGACTCACCAAATCCCAATTATGTTTTTTAGATACTGAAGCATAAGGTTTGGATACTTTGGTACATAGAGTTTTACATAGAGACACATGAACCACAGGTCGTTGGCTGAATTCCAACTCTCTCTCTCTCTCTCTCTCTCTCTCTCTCTCTCTACTTGTGTCTTGTACATATATTTAGATAGAAACTAGTTTATGGTCACTAGCCTTGAACATTAGTTAACATATATGTACATTAAATACATGTTGGATAGTGTATATATGATGAATAAACCTTTATGCATATGTATTTTTGGATATGAATGTCATGGTTTGTAAATGAAAATGGTCATTGCATTTTTTGTTTCTTTTTAGGCTCTTTACCATGTCAAGAGCCAAGTCCCTAATCTTGTTCAATGAAATGCAAATTGTGAGTTCTAGCTCCTTTGAGTATATACCTAAAGCATAAAGAACAAAAGTCCAATAGCATTAGGGGCTATAATGATCAGGCCACGATAGGAAGTCGTCTTTACATGCCTATATCGAGAAGAAAAAGGAAGGAGAGCAAGAAAAGAGACAATACAGGTAAGATAGTGATAGTAAGGGTGGATTCATAGATAGTCAGATCCATATAGCAATGTAGGAGAGGCAACACTACCTAATTAAACCAAGTTATAATGGTCAAGTCTCTTAAAGGAAAAAAGAGGAGCATAGGTATAATGTGCAAAACATCAAAAACAGCATGATGTTGAAAGGGTAGGAAAGAAGACATCGGACTATATGATCAATCTCAACCTCTTAGATTTCTAGATGTTGTCCTATACGATGCCTCATAACATTTGCTCAAAGACTTTATTGGAAGTATGAACTTGGGAAACCGAATAATGCACTTCTTCTTCTCTCAGGGATAAAATAATGAAAGTGTATAAAGATCAGTCAAATAGGGCAAGGTCCCTCAAACAATTAAAGCTGGTGGTTACTAAAAATGATGCTTGGTTATCAGGTTCGTGGCAACCTCGTTAGTAGGAAGATGTAATATATGAGAAATGTTCGTCTACCACTCCCAACTTGACATCATAATCATTACATTAGGTTTAAGTAGAAAGTGAAGATATTGATGAATCTGACTACTATATGCTCCTACACTATTCTTGGAAGCTTAGTGTACCACAGTCTCATTGTGTGCATGTTCCCTCCTTCTCCCAAGAAATAAGAATCAACCTGAGGGAATAGCACATAAATCAAAGCTTGTAATAGAGCGAAGCAGAATAAAATATAGCAAGAGAAAAATAGGCAAGATGGGTAATATGACCACCTCCAAGGCAATAAGGTCTAAAAGATCATACTTTTGCATGACATTATGAAGATCACAAAGGTCTCACTAGTGACACTATTGTTAAGACTTTTGCATTGGGGGTAAAAAAGGAGTCTTAATGTTAGATGAATTGATAAACCTTTTTCATGGACCATTGTATGCTTTTCAGTATCCATAAGTTTTGCTTTGACGATTTCTTAAATGTTATATCTATTCTTTCATTGTTGCATTGTTTTCCAAGCTTTCAACATAATAAGGTTGGAAAAATAAAAGAGATTATCAATATTTTATGTCTTAGAGTTGTAATAATAAACCATAAAGGAATGATTCAAGCCTTGCAAGAGGGAGATTTGCAGCAATCTAAAAGGTAAAGACAAAATGAGATGACAGAGCAAACATGAGGAAGAGATATGTCAGATATGAGGCCTTTTCAGGAGGACATACTAGCCAAAGAAATAGAAGCATTAACCAAGCATATTTTAGAACCTTAAAGCTTAACTTGATGTTTCTCATGACTCAACAGCAAACACCTTAAAAAGAGAGGAAGAAAATCAATTATATAATTTGCCAACCGCTTGATGTGGTGAAATGGGAAGACAAATCTAACTTAAGAAAGATAGGACAACTTCGCAAAGATCATCTAGTTAGGCCTTAATAGGCAGGCACTGATGATCCCCTATTATGGACATTAGATAGATGCATATCTTAATGAAGGTGATCGGGCAATAAAAGATACTAGTTACATAAAAGGGTAACAAGTGAGAATCTTTTAGTAATAGACCAAAAGAGTCAAATGTCACATCAAGAGGCATAAAAAATTTATTAATGATGACAACTACTAAAATTCTGCATAACCTCTAAGCTGATGGCTAGGAAGTCTAGAAAGGAATTAACAAAGTTCTAACAAGAATAAGATTAAGAAATAGGGGCATTTTAGGCACAATAATAGACCTGAATGAAAACTTACATTGCAAAGGAGTGAGGTGAAGTAGAATTGTCATAGGAAAGATGAAGATCTAAATAAAAAGTGAAGGGATTGAAACAAATCTGACTAAGTAGGAGGCCAAAGTACGATGAGATAAAGAGAAAAACTTCATGAAAGAGGCATGCCAAGCAAAGAGACATGGAACTCCCACTAAAGTGATTCAATAAAATCACTAAGGAAGGGCAATTTCAAATATGATATCCTTTACCATATCCTATTATCATCTTTTAAACATTTAAGCTGTTAATTTACTATGTTTTGGTCCCCTATTATTATGATATTATTTTCCAACCTAAGTGGAATGAGAATAAAGTCAATAATCGGGAAGGTATACTCCCAGTCCTACAAGGCAAAGAAGAAGGATAGAATATGAGGGATCAAGTCAACCACCACTAGTGATGAACTAAAAAGGAAAGGTAGAGCAAGGGGAGATAGAATGAAATGACAAGAAAAGGTAAGAAAAAGCACAAAGCATGTAATCTATGGAGTATAAAATTACAAAAAAAAAAAAGACAAGACTTAGTGGAAGAGGCATGGCAATATAATGTAAGAAGCAATGTCAAAACAAAGGCATTATGAGCACAGATAAACAACTCAAAGAATAAGCTCATGTCAAAATCGAAACCCTAATGAACCATCAAGAAAATTGAAGCTTGTAAAGCAACATCAAGCTTAATGATCTTGTATCCTTTTAGTATCCTTAAAGCACATAAGTAGTTTATTCATTTTTATTTGATTATTTACCATCAAAGCACTATTTTCTAAACATATGTGAAAGGAAGAACTTAAGGAGAAAATAAAGAGTGAAATTAAGAAGAAAGTTTAAGTGAAATTCAAAGAATCAAAGAGAGAAAAAGCAAGAAAGGCTAGAAGACAAAATACGAAAGAAATCAAACAAGGCAAAATAAGATAGCAAAGTCAAAGAGTTAAGGCAAAAAGAGAAAAGTTAGAGAGTGAGAAAAGAAAGTGAGTAAAGCCATAGGCTACTAAAAGAATAAGGCTAAAGTGCAAATGAAGAGAACTAAGAGCAATACTAGAAGTGCAAATAAAGAGAACCAAGAGACATATCAGAGGGTGAAATGAAGAGAATTAAGAGCAATGTTAGGAGGCAAAATGAATAGAATCAAGAATGATGATAGAAGATAGAATAAATAAGAAAATAAGTGAAATGCCAAAGGGTAGAAATGAGAATGCTAAGGTTGAAGCTAATGAACAAAAGATGATCAGCTTTAGTAATTGCTAGAAGGCTGCTAGTGGAAAATGTTTGACCTTAGCACTTGCTAGAAGGCTGCCAAGAAGCTTAGTACCTACTAGTGGGCTGCTAAGAAGATCAACTTTAGTACTTGTTAAAGGGTTGCTAGGAGGATAAAACTCTTGCACTTGCTAGAGGGCTGCTAGAGAGGAATATTTTAACCTTAGTACTTACTAAAGAGCTACCAATAAGGTAAGTACTTACTAGAGGGAGCTTAGTACTTGCTAGAGGGTTACTAAGAGGATCAACTCTAGTACTTGCTAGAGGGCTACTAGAAGAGAATAATTAACCTTCATACTTGCTAAAAGGTTGTCAAAAAGCTTAGTACTTGCTAAAGGGTTACTAAGAGAATTAACTCTAGTACTTATTAGAGGGTTGCTGGAGAAGAATATTTAACTTAGTACTTGCTAGAGGGCTACTAAGACAATCAACTCTAGTACTTTCTAGAAGGCTATTGAAGGAGAATATTTAACCTTGGTAACTGCTAAAGGACTACCAAGAAGCTTAGTACTTGCTAGAGCATCGACCCTAGTACTTACTAGAGGGCTGCTAAAGAAGAATATTTTACCTTCATATTTATTGAAAGGCTTCCAAGAAGATTAGTACTTGTCAAAGGGCTACTGAGAGGATCGACTCTAGTACTTGCTAGAGGGCTACTAGAGGAGAATATTTAACCTTGGTTCTTGCTAGAGGGTTGTCAATAAGCTAAGTGCTTACTAGCGGGTTACTAAGAGAATCGACTTTAGTACTTGTTTGAGGGCTGCTGGAGAAGAATATTTGACCTTGGTACTTACTAGAGGGCTACCATGAACCTTGGTACTTGCTAGAGGGCTACCAAAAAGCTTAATTCTTACTCAAAGAGCTACTAAGAAAATGATATCCTTTCGTATACTTTATCTGGTATTCAAGCTTATAACTAATACTTTGTTATGTTTTGTCCAATAGTCATTTCTCAAATGATGTTTTCCAAGCTCTAGAAAGTAAGGGCAACAAACTGTTAGCACTAGATTTTGGGACCTAAGATACGAGTTCAATGATGAAAATCACTAAATATGTTCTCCAAAATGCATAGGGAACTGCTAAATAAAAAGATGAAAGGCCATAGGATACCTTGGAGAAACCCCAGACTAAACCCAAAAAGAATCCAAGACCAAGCCCAAAAGCACATGGCAAAGTTAATGGGTTATACAACCCATAAAGCAGGGATGTGCATTTCATAAACTAAGGTTATATAGCCATTCACAAGACTATATAGCCTACCCTAAAACCCTAGCCTTAAGAACCTTTTGGAAGTTATCCCCCTATAATCCCCATGGTTGTACAACCCTGATAAAGGGATGTACATTCGATGTTTGGTCGTACTACCCATATGCAAACCCTAATTCCAAGAGTTTTATCTCCCTTTCTATGATTGAACACGTCCATGATGCAACCAAAACTATTTCTGGCATTGTACACTCACTCAACACTTATAAATACCCATCATTTAAAGGAGAGGGAAAGGTTTGGAAACCCTACGGTTACTCTATAGAAATCACCTCTCAGAGCACCCTTAATATAGAAACCCTAAACCCTAACCCACTCAAATCACTTCCAAGGTAGAACTAGGCCTAAACTCTTTATCCTTATGCATTCCTTAAGCATTTTAGGAAGAAATTATTGAACTTATGAGCCTTTGAGGGCATAGAAACACACTAAGGACATCCAAGAACCCTTTTTCCCCTTCTTCTTCTTCGTTTTCTTCTTTCTTCCTCTATTTTTAAAACCTAGAGAATAAGGGTTTTACAACCTTATCTATAGGCTATACAACCCTGTAACTGGGTTGTATAGCCCTTATAGTGGGTTGTATAACCCAGTTTGCTTGGTAGTCAGTTTTGCAGAAATATTTTTTCTTTCATATTAGGATTTCATCTTTTGCAAGCCCCTTTTTTTTTTGGGCCTTTCCAATGTTCCAATGGCAGAATAAAGGGAGGATAAACATCTTAAGATCCCTATTCATATTAAAAATGGAATTTTTTGATGATTTTAAAATGGCTCACCATACTGCTTTGTGTAATATTATATGTTCTTTTATGGATAATTTGGTGTGACGTTAAGTCTATGTTTTGGATCTCTTTTGATAATGACTAATTAAGGGGTTAACCACTCTTAGGATTTTGAGAGTCATCCTTTTTATGGTTTTGCTTGTGTTGAAAGTATATGAATAGTATCTTACCTCTTATCTTCTTTCTTTGATATGCATTTTTATGGTTAGTAATGTTTATGGATGCCCAAGCTTTTTATGAGCAATAAAAGGAAGGGTTCATTAACACTAGGATCTCTTTTTTGTGGTGATTATTGCCTTAAGCCATGTGATGTCCTTTATAGTGCTTTGCATCTGAGTTATGATTTATGCATCTTAATTATGTTATATTCTAATTTAGGGTGATGGAATGTGTTATCATGGACTTAGAATGTATGTTAGGATACCTTGACTTTGAGAGATATGGTAAGATGACTACTATGGACATTGTTTTCCTTTCTTTATTCATTTCAAGCTTTCTTTGTTTGTTTCTCATATTGGCTCTTTATTAACTTGATTCTTCATTTACATATAGGTGTGATCATTTTGAATTAGGCCATGAACTTAGTTTTAACCATTATAACATATGGATTATAAGATTATATGTGTAAATAGATGATACATGTTATGACTGTATGCCATATCACATGACCCCCTTCCCTATTATGGATGGTTATGTTTATATGGATGAATGATAATGCATACTAAAATCCCTTTTGCCATGATGCATAACCCTACTCCTAATTAATTATGCATGATATGAATGAATGGTTGCATGGATTGCATGATAATCCCATCATTTGGTTATGTATCCCCCATCCCCGTCTTATATATATTATTTATTACTTTATCACATCATGCGTAGAATTCATGAATTGCATATTCGATTATTATGGTTGATAGCTTGTTTAGATGGATGTGCCTAGGTGAATAAATAGGAAATTGATTAATAAAGGAAAAGTATAAAAATGAACCATTGACTGCCTAAAGGTTGGATCCCAATATCCAGGTGACTTGGGGGCATCTAACCTCTTCCCTAAGTCGTACCCAACTCTTAAACCCAATCTCTGATAGGGTGAAGATGGATTGGGCCTTTTAAATGACTTAGATATGCTCAGAATTTGTCATTGCCTAGATTCTTATCCAAGCAGAAGTTGATTAGCAAATCCACATGTCACCTAGGGATGGTACTAATGTGTTGTCCTGACTTGGTTCCTCATTGACCACTACTTTAGAAAAAGAACTTTTATCTTATGTGAGGCCTCAAGGATCCCTCGTTGAACTAAATTGTGTGCCATGACTAGGACTATTACCAATGTATGAGTTCATCCTCTTGATCCCCTAATGATCGATAAAAGGATAGAGCCGCAAGCAAGTTTCCATTCGTTCGAGCACAGCCGCAAAATTTGAAACACTCAAGCATCCCATTCAATATCTCCTTAAATTTCTTCTTCTTGCTATTGTTATGGGACCTCTAGGTAGTTGAATTGCATCTTTGCTCTTGTGTGCATCCACATTTGTATCTGGTACTTTACAAAATCTAGGCTTAAAACTACGTCTACTTCATAAGACTAAAAGTAATGTTACAACTTTATAATGACCTAGATCATTACTAAACACATCTTCTCAACTTGATTATAGTTGTCCTTATATGGCGAAAATTTCTTATTAAGCTAGTATATAGCACTTTCTAATTTATCTTTATCTTCTTGGGCCATCACAACATTAATGGACCATATTTCAACAGCCAAATACAATAGCAAGTTATGACAGCCTCAATTCTTATAGGCTAAAAAATGCTTATTAATTACATCAAAAGCTAACTAGTAATGACTATTTTATACAATAGCATGATCATTCTTTAATAATTTAAAGATTAGTTCACAAATGCAATTAAACAAGCAATAAAGTAACTTATATATTGAAGACACCTTTAGAAATCCCTAATTTCCTTCTCTATCTTTAGTGGTAGCATTTCTTAGATTGCCTTTATCCTTTTAGGATTTATTTTGATTCCTCTTTTGCTTACCATGTGTCATAGTAGTTTGCCTAACGTAACCCCAAATACACACTTCTTCATATTCAATCTAACGTTGCACCTGTTGACCCTTTAGAGAAACTTTTCCAGCACTTTGAAATGTCCTTAAGCCTTAAATTTTACTATCATATAATCTATATATACCTTAACTTCTTTATGGATCAAATTATGGAATAGTGCAATAACCATCCTTTGATAGGTATCATCCATATTATTTAATTAAATGCATGGCTTCATAGCAATATATCCCTTATTATGTGATAAATGTTATCTTGACCTTATCCATAATATTATCTTGACCTTATCTAGAATAACCATTAAAATCTTATTATATCCTACAAACCTATCCATTAAAGAGTACATTCTACAGATGGTTGTATTGCCTATTAATAAGTCAATGTTCAGGAAAGGAAATCCATCTTTTTAGTAAGCTTTTTTCAAATCTCAATAATCAATTAGTACTAAAACCATATTAGTCAGTCATTCAAAACAATCCATAACTTCTAGAGACTTTACCTCAATTTATCTTGTTATCTTATTCTTTACTAATTGAGCCCATTTAAGTTTTAATAATCCAATCTTTCACTTAATGGATATGTAGGGATATGATGCTAAGCAATACCCCTATTAATACCAAGCATGTCTTCATAATTCAAAAAAAAAAATCCCTTTTCTTCAAGTTTCTTTCACTGCTCTAATGAAAGTTCACTTAAGATTATAATGAGCATGCTTATGAAATTATTAACTTTATGCATGGTGCCATCACGATAAATATTACATAAGCACATTAATTGTTGATAGCATTAAATTCAAAAGTGAATACTTCATCATCTTTAGACATATTAAAAAATATGAAATCTAGAACATAGTTATTTCCTTCAATATCTTTATTATGATGATAATAATAGCTTCAGTTTTGACTTGCTTCACATTCTTAAAAGATTATCTCACCTCTAATTTTCTAACCTTATGATGGTCTATTTGCCAAAATCAATAGTAGTCTTTAACATTCCATCAAGCTCATCTTTCTCCTATTCCTTATCCTCTTAAGGTCAATCTAGCCAATACCCAATAACAATTCTTTTTTTCCCTTAATGTCCATGAAAATAACAAATTTAGGCTACTTCTCTTATGCCTTAGCATCAACAAGTATTTTCTTCTTTGCCTTTAACACATCCTTAGTGATTTATACCAACTATGAAAACTCTTCCTCTAATAATTTTATCTTAGAACTTTTCATTATATAATTCACCTAAGAAAGAAAGCATTGCCTTCCTTAACAAAGTACTTTGATAATAGACCTTTCCAATCTTTTATATTCATTATCTTTAAAGGCCACACATCCACACATCCTTATCAAAACTTATTCTACTAACTTGAAAGGAGTGGGAACTTTAGAATCCCAATACCATGTTTGCCTAATCTTTGTCTTAGTAGGAAGTCCATCTTATTTATCATTTGTTTAACCCTCGAATATATTCCATTTCTAAATATCATAACCACCCGAAATCATTCCAATTGATGAATAATTGAACTCAAGGCATTCACTACCTCACCTCTTTCAACACACATAGGTACCACTTATCCTTTATGTAGAATCTTTATCTATTGATGAAGTGTAGAAAGAACTCCTCCTAAAGGATGGAACCATAGTCATCCTAACCAAAGGTGATGAACATGTCAAGCATTGTGAACTCTACCTTATCTTCTATAAACCTTATCTTGACCATCACCTTAGAAATTTCAATAGTCATCCTCTTACTATCATCATATACTTGATTACAGTTGTACACACTACAAAATAATAGCTAATTAATGATAAACAAAATCCATCACTAAAAGGCCAAAATCCATCGCTAATCATAAATAATGATAGATCAACAACAAATATAATCTGTTGCTAAAGCGCTCCTTTCTAAAGTTATGAATGATGGATTTTTAGGGCTATCAGTAAATTAGTGACAAATTTTGCAATAGATGGTTAGTCACTATTTTATGGATAAGGATAAAGGAAATTAATGGCATAATTGAAACTAACGATGAAAATGTTATGTCACTAATTTTGTCGATAATTTAGCGACAGACTAGCGAGACATAGATAAATAATGCCCATTGTTAGTTTGAATATTCTTAATAGTTGTTGACTATGATTTCTAAGGCAAAAAAACAAGTTCAAAAAGGATTTTTCAAATGACCAAACATTTTCAAAACTAAGTTGATGTAGATATTTAATCAAACTCAATGATATAGTCATGAATTCAATTAATAAAGGGACATTTGATCAAGACGAGACACAATCAAAATCTTTAGTTTATGGAATCTAAAGACTTTATGAAATCAATTCACATAATACTTTAACAACCAATCAATAAACATTATGCATGAATTAACAAGGGTAAAAGAGAAGAACCTATTGATGTTAACTCAATATACCTCTATCAATCATTCTAAGTTCTCTTTTGATGAATTGCATCCTTTTATCATGAAGAGATTTAGTAAAAATATCTACCAATTGATGGTTAGTATCAACAAATTCTAACACAATATAACCATTATTAACATGATGCCTTAGAAAGTGATGTCTTATATCTATATGCTTACTCCTAGAATGTTGAATGAGATTTCTAGATAAGTTGATAGCACTAGTGTTATCACATTTCATGGCCACTTAATTCACAATAATCTTACAGTCAAGAAGTTGTTGCCTCATCTATAAGATTTGAGCACAACAAAGACCTGTTGCCACATTCTCAACTTCAGTTGTAGACAAAGCAACAAAATTTTACTTTTTACGACTCTACGACACTAAACATTCACCATGTAATTAACATATGCCTAAAGTGTTTTTTCTATCTAAGGTACACCTAACAAAATCAGCATAGAAAATGCATTTAACTCAAATGAAGAATCTTAGGATACCAAAGTCCTAAGTTGAGAATGCCATTAAGGTATTTGTGTATGTGTTTTATAGCATGTAAATGAGACACCTTAGGATTAAACCGATATCTTGCACATAAGCACAAACTAAACATGATATCAGGTCTAGATGTAGTAAGATAGAGAAGACCATCGATTATACCTTTAAACAACTTTTGATCCACAACTTTACCATGTTCATTTGTGCTTAGTTTGATGTTAGTGCTTATTAGAGTTTTACAAGGTTTTTCGTTCTCAATGCCAAATCTTTTTATTAGTTCTCTTGTGTCGTTAGCTTGGTTGATGAAGATTCCCTCCTTTTTTTATTTGATTTGTAATCCAAGAAAAACGTTGAGTTCTCCTATCATACTCATCTCAAATTCACTTTTCATTACTTTGGAGAAATCTTCACATAAGTAAACATTCCTCTCTTTAAAAAAGAGTGTTGTGGCTACCAATCTTTTAGAAAAGCCTTTCTTTATAAGAAAGTTTCTCAACCTTTCATACCAAGCTCTTAGAGCTTATTTCAAGCCATATAAGGCTTTGGTGAGCTTGAACACATGGTTAGGAAAGCAATGACTTCTAAAACTAGGGGGTTGTTCAACATACACTTTTTCATCAATGTAGCCATTTAGAAAAGCACTCTTGCCATCCATTTGATATAATTTAAAATTCATATAAGAAATAAATACAAATAAAATCCTAATGGCTTCCAACCTTGCAACAGGGACAAAAGTATCATCAAAATCAATCCCCTCTTATTAGTTATAGCCTTTGGCTATTAACCAAGCTTTGTTTCTAACTATGGTTCCATGCTCATCAAACTTATTCCTAAAGATGCATTTGGCTCCAATAATGGAATGTCTTTAAGGTCTAGAAACTAAAGTCCATCCTTTGTTCCTTTTAAATTAATTGAGTTCATCTTACATAGTAAGAACCCAATGCTCATCTTTTATGGCCTCATTTATGGTCTTAGGCTTAATAAGGGAAACAAAAGCAAGATTGGTATATGCATTTTAAATGATGATCTAGTTATTAGCCAATTCGATGGATCACCTATGATGAGTTCTCTTGGATGGTCTTTCTTGAAGACCCAATCCATTTTTTAGTTGAGTTTGCTATTCATTTGGATTATGAAAAGGTTGATCTGAATTTTCCTCACTCCTCATTCTTATGGTTTGTCTATATTTTTCCATTCTTTTTCAATATTTAGCTCATTCATGGAACCTGCAAGATCATAAACATTTTCTTATTTTCTTGAAGAAGTGGGATCAAATTCATCAATAACAACATGCATAGACTCCTCAATAATAAGAATTCTTCTGTTAAAGACTTTATACCCTTTGTTAGTTGTAGATTATCCAAGGGAAATTCCTTCATCATATTTGGGGTCAAATTTGCTAAGGTTGTCTTTAGTGTTTAGAATAAAACACTTGCAACCAAAGACTCTAAAATATGCAATCTTAGGTTTTCTATTGTTCCAAAACTCATAGGGTGTTTTCTTCAACAAGGGTCTAACCAATACTCTATTCAACACATAACAAAAAGTGTTTACAGCTTCAACCCAAAAGTATTTAGGAAGATTGTACTCATTTAACATAGTCCTAGCCATTTCTTAAAAAGTTTTGTTCTTCCTTTCTACTACACCATTTTGTTGTGGTGTTCTAGGAGTGAAGAAGTTGTGTGAGACTCTATACTCAGTATAAAAGTTATGAAATTTTACATTTTCAAACTTTCCTCCATGGCCACTTCTAATAAAATAGTTCTTTAATTTTTTATTTTTTTTTAGTTTTGAATTCTTTTAGCAAAGGTCTTAAAGGCATCAAAGCAAGAATCCTTGTGAGGAAGGAATAACATGCCAGTATACCTAGAGTAATCATATATAATGACAAATGCATAATGCATGCCTCTCAAGCTAGATACTCTAGTAGGTCCAAACATGTCCATATGAAGCAATTGCAAGGGTCTAGATGAACTTGCTATGTTCTTGGCTTTGAATGAAGATTTTACCTGTTTTCCTTTTTGACATGCTTCACAAACTCCTTACTTTGCAAACTTGATTTTAGGCAGTCCTTCAACCAAGTTGTTCCTTTTCAGCTTGTTAAGGAGTTTCATGCTTGCATGTCCTAGCATTCTATGTTAGGTTTTACCCACATCCACTATAGATACTAGACACTTAGCATCATTGTTGATAAGAGAATTTAAATTAATCACATACTATGAATTCTCCTACCAATGAATAAGATTTTGTTCTCACTCATTTTTGACACATAACCGATTTATGGTTCAAACATAACTCTGAAGCCATTATCACATAGTTGACTTACACTCAACAGATTATGTTTGAGTCCATCAACAAGTAAAACTTTATCAAGAATGGGTGAGTCGACATCATTACCAACTTTACTTATGCCTTCAAATGATACATTTCCAAGACCTTCAGATTTTTTTGGTTACATAAAGAACTCCCTTTCTCCTATCATGTGCTTTAAACATTCATTTTCTAGATATCACTCTTGTTTTCCAACTTAGGATTTTAAGCACATCTGTAAAACAAAGAGGATCAAGTCTTAGTTACCTAAATTTTCTTAAGTCTTATAGTGTTATTTCTAGCCATCTACTCATCGTGCCTTCTAGCAAGGCAATGATAGGCAATATGGCCATAAACACCATAATAGAAGCACTCACCATTAAAATGCACTAGTGTCTTATTTCTAAGTAAAGCATGCACATAGTGTTTGTGAGGTTTGTAACTCCTCTGAGCTAATTGTCTGGGAGTGTTTCTCATATGACGTGATCTCATGTAAGGTATTAACCTATATACATGATTATGCCAATTTTTGTGTCTTTGGAGACTTTCCCTTTTAGGCTTGTAAGAGTAATATATGTAGGCATAATTGGCTCTAGAATGAGTATATCTCAATTGTATGTAAATGGACTGAGACTTAGCCTTTGTGCCATTCGTCTTGGCATTTCCCCTTATGGGAACTTTAGTTATTCTCATAGGTTTAGGCATGCTAACTTTCTTAGAGGTAGAAGGAGTATTACAGGTAGAAGCATTATATCATAATCCATGTTTTATGGATGGGCTCCTTTGAACTTCAAGGATAAAGTCTAGTTTCTCCTTCCCTTTAGTAAATTTACTGTGATTACCCTTAAGCTTAAAGTTCTCAATAGCTAGAGACTCAACCTCCTTAGCCAAGGTCTCTTGACTTTTAGCGCAATCCTTTAAGGTTTTATTCTCTTTCTTAAAAGTGGAGGTGTTAGACTTGAGAGTCTTCACTTTCATGGTTAGCTTGGGGATAATATAATATAACTAATCCCTAGAATAAGAGTCAAAAGGATTTACCTCATTCTCACTATCATTATCAGTATTGTTGTTGGAGGAGTGCTCACTTGAGGACTCATCGAATCTTTCCATAATTGCCATGAGACATGGATTGGCTAGCTCTTTCCCAGTGTCCTCCTTATCAAGTTTGGAGTCACTTATATCATCCTAAGTAGCTTTGTGCACTTCCTTGTCTTTCTTGGAGGTGTATTTCTTAGTAGGAACTTTGCTCTTCTTTACCTTGGGACAATCTAACTTGATGTGCCCTTTCTCATTGCATCCATAACAAATGATTTAACTCTGACTACTTTTCTTCTTATATCTTTTTACCCTTTTTGGCTTTTGAAAGAAATCTTTTTACTTTGTTTATTATGAGGGCAAGATGTTCATCTTCACTACTGTTTTCATCATTACTAGAAGAAGATGTTAGTAAGCAAGGAAAAGAGAGAGATTTAGAGCGTACTTCTTTGGCTTTTAAAGCCAAGTCTTTCTTTCTTATTCTAGTGCTTTCAAATGTCTTTTTGAGTGTGATTTCATGAGCCAAAAGCTTTTTTATTCTTATTCTAGCTTGTTCGCCTCCTTTATGTCTATCTTCTTATTCTGCTACTTATCTTAGGGAAGAGTTATTGGGATCTTAGCAACCATCATTGGAGTAGGACATCCCAAGAGTTTTGAGAGTGCTCACAATATCAATGAATCTATTGTACATCTCAGTTATGGTCTCACTAGGCTAGTATACAAAAAGTTTCATACATGTAAGTATGCATTTGTATCTTTTTCTTTTAACTTTGTTGGTACCTTCATGCTAAGTATTCAAAGTGTTCTAGATTTCCTTTGCCAATGTGTACATTTGTAGTTTTGCATACTGAGATTTATGGATAGCACAAAAAAGAATGTGCATGGCTCATCCATTTGTGAGATTTGCCTTTTTTTTTCTTCTACTGTCCATTCACTCTTGGGCTTGGGAATAGGAACATCCCCAACTAATTTAGTTGAAACTTATTTTCCTTCTTCGATAATGTCCTATAGATCTATGGTTTCACTATCGTAAAAGATTTCCTTACAATTCTTCTAATACCCGTAGTTGTCTCATTTGAGGAATGGTGGCTTATAGATTGATTTTGATTCCTCATGACTTGCCATGATCTTTACTTTAAACACTTAAACCTTGATAGAGAGATAGGCTCTGATACCAATTATTGTCCTTAAGTGCCCTAGAAGGGGGGTTGAATAGGGCAATGGCAAATAAAACTCAATGACGAATATATGCGAAAATTAAGAGAAATAGACACAATTAATTTATAGAGGTTTGGCATAACCCTGCCTATGTCCTCTCCTCCAGTCTTCCACTAGAAACTTTCACTATCAAGATAGACTCCAAGTGCTATCAATCACCTTTACACAAGTGGTTTTTAGGCACTACTAAGCTGTTACAAGTACACTTTTGAGTGTTACTAAAACTATTTCTAAAGTAGTTTACAAGTATTACCTTAAACTTTTCATGAAAATGATTTAGATTTACAGAGATCTTTTTAAACCAAAAACCTTTCTCTAAAGAATTTACAATTTTTGGATAAGAAAGAACACTCACACTCAAGCAATAAATAATAATGATCACACTCCCAAATTATGTTTGACTTAGTGGTGGGCTTGAGAGATGTCTTAAGCCACTTGTTTTTTAACTATGTTGTTGAAGAAGTCTTATGCAAGCTTTGACAATTGATCTTCCTTTAGAGCTAGATCATACATGTTTCACCCATTTTTGTTAAAGATAGTTTTCACAATAGAATAACTCATTTTTTACCTTTTTCACTTTTTTCTCTACTTAATTCTGTTATGGGAGAGTCCTTTTATAGGTAGAGACACAAAACTAGCTGTTAGAAAAAAGGTTATCACTCCATGTCAAAAAGTAATCATTCAACACTTATTGGACAGTCTCACTCTCGTTGTTGGGTGAAAATACAACTTCAATGACCATTGATTTTATTGAAACACTAGTTAGAACTAGATGTTAGAGAGAGATCTATCTAGATGCTCCTCTTCTGACTTTTTTAATTTCTTAGTCACCAACTCCTTCAATGACTATTGCAGCTTCTCAGTGCCTATTGAAATTAAACTTCAACTCCTGTTGGGATATGGAAAATGCCTATTGAAAATCTCTAAGAGGATGTGAACTTGATGCTTTATTTTTTAAGATTTTGTACAATGTTTCAACGGCTGTTGACTTTGGTTCAATGCCCATTGAAAAGTTTTGAATGCCTATTGAACATTTGATCATCTCCTATTAGAGGGTCCAAAAAGTCTAGCTCTACCTAGGTGTTTTTCCAATGTCTATTGGTATAAGTCCAACACCCGTGTCGAGACTTTAAGGGTTATATTCACATTGAGTCATTTGGTCTAACGCTTGTTATGAAAATGCAATGTCTATTTAGGTGTCGATGAGCCACACCCATTGAGAAGATTAGCTTACAAATCTCAAGAGTTTTCAACATCCAATGTATGTTATGTAATGATAGAGTTGATGGTTAAGGGGTCTAAAATCCTTAACTTATATTTAGGTGTCACTCCAATGTTTGTTGAGTTTCTTCAATGCCTATTGATGAAGTCATAATGCCCGTTGAAATGCAACAACACCCGTTGGCTTTGAATAGTTAAAGTTTTTCCGAAAACACTTATTTTGAAAACCTTTGATCAATAAATTGATGTACCAACAAGATCTTACACACAAACTCAAATGAGAGTGAGCTTTTAGATGTGTTTGTAATCATCCAAACAAGCTTGGTTTACAAACACTCCCAAGCTAGATCAAACAATCTATTCTACTTTTTTTCTTCTAGTAGAATGAGTCATTAACCATCACTCATTAGATCATTCTACCTTATGGAAAACATTTTTATAATTCTAGTTCCATTTTATTTTTTTCTAATAAGCAAACATATTACTATATGGATTTTTATGATTCAAGAAGTGTATACTCATTTGTTCGCTCTATATTGGATATGTTGCAAATTTTAAGAGAAAAATTGAAGAAAATAGATGAATAGTTTAGAATAATGAACACTATATAATAGTCTAGAATATATAATTATAAACATTAGATTGTTCCCTAGTTTGCATTCTAACTTCCTATTGATGAGAAAAACGCATTATTTTTTTTTCTAAGTTCTACACAATAATTAAGTGATTTGTATTAACTATAACAACCTATATGGATGATAGTATGAAGCACAAAATTGAATTTGAGAATTGGAATTGGACCATAGAATTATATTTTTATTGTTTGAGTAGCCCATTTAGAATTAGAATTATGATTTCAGAGTAATTTTGTTAACTTTAAAATATTAATCCCAATCCATCTTTTGATTCTGAGCAAAAACTTTAATAATTAGAATTCTAAATCTAATTAAAAAGTGCATTTTTCACTGTTTCCTTCTTGACACCCCTCTTACTTGACACACAATGTTAAAAATCTCCTTCTCTTTTGACACTTTTGTGATTGCCTTCCTCTATTGTCTCTTATCAAGACTGCATGGTATGCTTCTCTCTTTATGTCTATATTTTTATGGTTCTTGTATTTTTGAACCTGGGTTGTTCGATTTTTCATTTTGATTGATTTTCCATTCATTGTAATGCAATTGATGCTTACCATTTTTTCGAATCAATTTTAAGTTTTGATATATTGCTATTCAAACTAATTTTGGACCTTCATTGTTTTTTGTAAGTAATATAACCATCTAAAACTTCATATTATCTTTAATTCCTAAGTACTCACAGTCATCATTTTTTATTTTAAATTATGATAGCAATTGAGTGTTAAGGAATTGATATTGTTGCAACAAAATTGTTTCTTCCATAATTGCAAAACATAGTTAGTTATAAAGGTATTAACCAAGTTAGGGGGGTGGAAGACAAATGGGGGTGGGAGTCACTCGCAGCTAAGATTCATCTCATATGTCTTTGTCCATGAAAAAAAAGGGTGGGTTCGTACAAGAATTGCCTTGTCATTACAAGCTTTGTATAACTAACTAGTAAAATATCTTTGTCTTTTGTTCTGTGTAGTCTGGTTGTTGTAGGCCTCCAATTGACTATGGTTTCTCCTATGTGAATGAAATTGTATGGGCATCTGGAATATGAGTTGTTTACAATCCTTACTACAACAACTAGAGCAATGATTAAGAGCATCGATGCTATTCTTGTAACTCTTATAAGGCTAGTGTGTTTGGCAGCCTGAGGAAGAGCTAGAGGAAGGTGCTAGCGATTAACATCACTATACTAATCATACTAGTCAATTTATGTGGTCAATTGTGCAGTCTTTAGGAACAATCGTCGGATAATAATAATGAACCCTTTGGTGAGGCAAGGCTGACAATGGCACAAACTAGCAATATCTAGCTCTAAAGGTAGTGAAAATTATTCTTGGATACTTAAGCTTTTAGAGATGTAATGTGTGGTTTTGGTATTCCTATTGAGGACTAGTAAATCTTTGACAAATACACCTAAGTTTTTCTCTTGGTTTTGAAAGATTAGATGTATATGTTGTTTCTAGGTTAAAGTGTTTCTTCTACCCATCTTTACTTTTGATGCGAAGACAAACAAATAGTATTGTAATTAGTAGGCTAAATAATGGAAAATATTTTCTTCTACACGTGTGTATAATTATATATGTATATATAATGCCTTGAGAATGCTAATAAAGTAAGGAAACAGTTATATGAGATTGTTCATGATGAAGGCTTACAAAAAACTATAAATTGTTGTCTCTAAGAGATGACTGTTATGGTCATCCTTTTTATCGACCTTGCAATAAAATAGGCATTTGTTTTTTAGTCATTTTGATATTGCAATGATAATTTTATAAAATAACAAAAATTTTGGTAAAATCTATTTAAAATGAAAAAGGTTGTAACGTTGTTTTTGAAAGTAATTCCTCTCAAATGAAAAATTATTGCGATTTTTCCAATCATTTTAATTCAAATATATTTTATTATTTTTATGCAATATATTATATTATTTTCATGTCTAAAATTAAAATAAAATTTAAGTATAGATTTCAAAATTTTAAATATTAATATTTTAGTTTTAGTTTTAATTATAATTACAATTATGATTATAATGAATTTTAGTTTTAATTTTATTATTTCAATATCCAAACACTAGAATTCAAATTAAATTTATAATTTCAGTTTCATTCTAATTCTGCCACTTAACAATCCAAAACTAAATTTGTGACTTCAATTCAATTTCTATTATGATAAAATTGAAATTAGAATTAAAATTCTGAATTTTAAGTCTAATTCTATCATCCAAATGCATCCTAAATAAAATTCTAGTGCATTTTCTTTCTTTAAAAAAAAAAATCCGGCATCACTCTGCGGTCACCTGTATAAATGATTAAAAGCAATGAGATTGAGCGTGATTTAGACAAACTCTTTTCAAATCCAGGTACTGGAATTATTCCCAGTCATCATATTTCGGGAGTACTTTGCCATTCCTCTCTACCAAACGCCACCTGATAAAGTTTAAACCGTATTCTTATTTCTGTTCTTTGCTAGAATAGCGCTAACACCGATTTACATTTGCCGCCAGAAAATCTCCTCTTACTCACTGGAATATTCCTTGGTTTACTTTGAAAGCATAAACAAGGAGTGTCGAATCGGATTCCTAATTAGAAACATTCCCCGATTCTCACTGCAAAGACTTGCTTCCTTCTCCTTTCGTTTGGCTGCAAACCTTAGGTCGCCGTATGCATCTACTGATGAAGGAGATGAAGTTGAAGAAAGCGACAGTAAGGTTTGCCGGCATGTTCTGCGGCATCAGCAGCCAACCACCATCAGATGGCAACCTTGGCTGGACAAGTCTGTTTGCTTTATCGGACGCGTGGTTCGGCCTAAGGAGATTTACAGGGCAAAAAGAGACATCTTTGGGGCTTTTACATATATCACCGTTAGAGACCCCCCGCGATTTGAATCCCATGTTCAGGTTAGCTAGCTTCTTTTGAGCTTGAAAAGATTTCATCTCTGCGATGAACTAAAGTTTCTGAAGTTACAGGTGGAGACGTGGGATGATTTGGCGAAATGGGTATCCAACATCTAAAGAAGGATGATATTATTTTTGTGTCTGGCCATTTAGGGTATTATGAGATAGCTGATGATAATGGAAATCTGAGATCATTTTGCACGGTGCATAGTGCGAATTCATTGAACTTCTTGAAAATGGTCTATCATCTTTTCTTGGGATTTTTTTTTATCTATTACTTTATATTCGTATCATGTATTGGCGTGATTTGCATAATATGTTGTGTTTCACTTAAGCTTCATAGATTTCAAAACATGATTTCTGGCCAAACATAGGGTTTCCAAAACATTGTTGAGCTGCCTTTAAAGATATATATGTATATATCGGTAATAATGTACACTTGAACATTCTTTTTTCAAACTAAGGAAGAAACCTTAAAAATTTAAGGAGGAACCACGTTGGTATTTTTGAGTTGACTTGATAACATTGCTTCAAAAACCATTTTACTTATTATTCGTATGCAGGCAGTCAATTTTGGATTCTGAGGAGCTTGAATATATTAGGCGACATTTTAATGGTTTATATGTTTGTCACCAATGAACTTCTGTCCTTACTGAATGTACATAAAACACATTCAAATAGATGGAACTTATTGGACACATTTGGTCATTGAATTTTGATGAACATATCCAGCTAGATTAGGCCAAAAATATTTTGGAGACCACTGATTTGATGGTTTAATGTGTTTTTGTAGATAATTGTGAAAGAATTGAATTATGTTGCACCACATGATCAACGCCCAACTTTTCAAAACCCTGAGGAATCACAATTAAATCCCTGCAAAAAATCGGAGGAATCTCAATCAAATGCTTGTGAAATATCAGAGGAACCCCAGTTAGGAGGTATGAATTTTTCAATATTTGTTGAAGTAGATATTAAAAATTATAACACTTGTTTCTGTCAGAAATGTTACCCTTGGCATATTCGTAAAAGAGTTTGTGGACTAAAAATTAGAGAAAAATTATCCTATTTATGTTTTTAGTTATATAAGCATATCTGTTATCTAGTTAGGTTAGGCCAAAAATGCCGATATGAGCCTATGGGGATCAAGCTTGCTGTTTTATTGCAATTAAAACTCTGGCCCTATTTGTAATAGAGGCTAAATTGTTCTTTATTTTCTCTCTATTTTTTTTTTTTTTTTTATACCTTTTCTTTTTCCTTATATATTTATATGCCTCTTGCAACAGCTGTAGATGAAACTGACATAGAAAGACATGCAGACCATATTTACTTGTGGCAACTGTTATTTTGCAAGCCCCATGAATGGTGGGATAAGAGGAAAAATAAACAAAATTCAGGTTCTCCTGATTTTAAGCACAAGTTTACTGGTGAAAGTCTTTGGCTGAGGCCACATGACCCACCATGGGTTAAAAGACAACTCCAATGGCTTGACATGCAAATATCTAGAGAAAGGCAACAGCAAGATGTTGGCATGGAAAGCTACATGAGCCACCCCCACTTGTGGCAAGTCTTTTTCAGCAACCCACACGAATGGTGGGATAATAGGAAAAATAAGAAACACCCGCGATTACCAGATTTTAAGCACAAGGACACCGGTGAGGCTCTTTGGATGCATCCGGATGATCCGCCTTGGGTAAAAAGAGAGCTCCAACTTCTTGATTCCAAAGTGGCATAAGAGTTCCAAGAGGAAAACATTGCTTCTCATTCTGGTGTCTCGAAATTGATGTTTGATTGCTAGGAACCAACCTCGAGAGAGGTGCGTATGATGTCGATTAATGTTTTGGGACAGGTTAAGGTAAGCATGTTACATATTAGTTACATGTTCATGTTTTGAAATTGAATTGCATTGAAGGATGATATTGAACTAGACAAACAAGTTAAAGTGTGCTATTAAATCCATTCGCTGCAAAACTGAACGCTGATTGTAACATATATAATTGGGAGTCTAGAATAGCTGTGTTTATGGCCTTGAAATCAGAAATTTAATGCAATGAATGGCTGTGGTATTTGTGTTGTAGGGTTTGGACTTAAAAAGTTTAAATTGCTTAATTAAATCCTTTTCTGCAGGACTGTATGCAGCAGTGTTTGGGACATAAAGAAGTCTTAACTCTTAGCTAAAAGAAGGGTTTTGCGATTATAAGGGGCCAACCTCAATCCTAGAACCCTAAGCAATAAAATGTGCATAAATGGCTTGTTAAGAACTTGAAAATGTTCTAGCTTGAGTTGAATTTACGACTGAAATTTCTGGGTGTAAATGCACTATCTAAATATGTTAAAAGTCAGATTTTTGAAGGATTAAATGTGCATTAACCAAGTCTGGATTGGTGTATAGAAAGAACACATTTGAATTAGAAAAATAAATGACCTAACTGAAGCAAGTTTGCTACCTGTTTTGGTTAGATTGAAATTATGTTTGGTTTTGATTCATATTTATGGATATAGGTATTAGTTAAGAACAGTATTTTGATTGGAGATTATAGACTGAATTCAGTCAAGCATGAAAGAAGTTGAAATGGACAAACAATGTAAACTGATGAAGCAAAATGACATGTACGCATTCTGAATTATATTCTTGTGTTTTCAGTTATGTTCTTGATGAATTTGTTGATGTAAATGGATTGTTTTGACTCTACTTTTTTTAGTGGTTAGTGAGGCAGAAACTAGGAGTAATAGAGCTAGAACCTAGAATTACTACTGGTAAATGTGGATTGCTTGACATTTATTTCCTTGTGGAAAAATGTGATTATCATAAGTGAGTGATAGATGTTCTGATGTTAATAATAGGTAATCCAACGGATTAAGGAAGACTGAATTCGGGGAAGTGAGGAAAGGCTAAGTGTTTTGCAAATACTCCTTGATCTTTTAAATGTAAAGTTTATACAAGGGCATGTTAATGCGCTTATTTGCATACGTACGTTATGCAATGATATGCACAATTTAAAAGCACAAGTCTCATGTTTCATGAAGCCTATAATCTCATTGAAAATGCTTCTTGGCTCAAGTAATATGCTTAAGCTTTGATGTGTGGTGATTCATGGATGAATTGATTGATCCCTATAAACCATTAAGTGTAAGTGGGCATGCCTAGGAGGTAGAGTATTCCCTTCTGTTTAAAGGAATTGAATGGAGGTAGAGGGTTCCCTACAGAGTAAAGCTAGACTGGAGGAGAGGATCTCCAAGTCTGGTTGGGATCAATTCAATGACATGTCATTTTTTATTTGCGTAGTAAATGAAATGATTAATGTTATGATCATATTTTGCATTCAAGCATTCTTTTATAATATGAATCTTACATAAAAAAAATGAGGCATGACTGAAATTGTACATGTAAGGATGTTACCAAGTGTAAGCACCCACTCTCTTAAAATGTATAACCATTTCAGGTGGTAATGGAAATGATCAGCAATTATGTGGAGTTTGTGCGCTTTGCTAGCAGGATGTTGCTATGGTTCGTGCTTTGAAGATAGTACTTGGATTTTGATCTTATTGCAAAGTGTGTGCGTTGACTTGTAGGAATTGTTTTACTTTCTTATTTTATTTAATCAATAGTCAAGTGACTAGAACCTGTAATTATATGAAAATGTAACCTATGATGCATAAAATGTAAATATGTTCATGAGTCGGTGATGTAGCCCAATTAAACCAAGTATGGAATGTGTTAAAAAGAACAAGGAAAGAGGACTTGATGGTCGGAATGTAACCACAGAAGAAACATAAATGTGATGAGAAATTTACTATCCTATCAAGGCAAGTTATAAATAATTTTTGAACCAATCTCAAATTTTGTCCTCAATCCATTTTAAAAAGGATACTCAAATAAATTTGAAATGATTCAAACTTGTATTGACTGAAAATTTTTTTGTTGGATCAGGCTAAGGGTGGGTCAATTTGATAAATCGAGTCAAATTTGCGACTTGGCTCGGTTGATTCTATATATAAAAAAAGATAAATTCTATTATATATATATATATATAAAGTTATAGTTGTTAAAGGGGCGCCCAAAACGCATGATGGACCAAATACTGGTCTTTAGGTCTTAAAAAGCCAAAAGTAGATGTTGTCACAAAGGTGTGTGCCTTGATAAGCCTTAGGCTTTAGGCGAGCTGTCCTAAAAACATGCCTTTGTGATATTTTTTAAATATTTATATTTATTTTTATTTTAAGTGTGAGTAAATTCTACTAGAGGCAAAGTCATCATATCATCTTCCACTTTAAGTGTTAAGCCTAAACAAATAAAATGAGTAAAGGTAAAAAGCATTTTTTCATATGAGAGCCAACACTCTTTTGGTACTTATAGGTGAGGAAGAAGATGAAAAATAAGATGAAAAATAGGAAATTAAAGATGATCAATTTGATGATGATGAAGAAGACAATATTGAGTTCAATGATGGTTGACTAATTGTGTTTTGCTTTAATAATTCATAATTGATAAGTATTGAAACTTGTTATTTAGTATTATTAGTAAACTTAGAATTCTTGTGTGTTTAGGATTTCAAGTTTTTAGTAAACCTACAAACTTTGTGTGTTTAAGATTTCAAGTTTTTAGTAAACCTACAAACTTTGTGTGTTTAGGATTTCAAATCGTTATTAAGTTTTTCCTTTTGTGTGTGTGCTTTTTTCTTATTGTTATGTGTTTTGAGTATTAATAATTACAATATTATATCATATTACTAGTAGTATAATAATAAAATTTTAAACTTTTTAAAATTATTTATTTTTACGCCTCATATCCCTTAAGTGTGTGCTTGCACTTTACTCCTTTAATAACTATGTATAAAGTAAAATAATTAAAGTAAAAAGATAAATTTTATTTTTTATAATAATTAAATTATTTAATTAAATTCAAATTCAATTTTATTTTTTTATTTTTCTTAAAAATATAATGATATTTTTGTATTTTTAATAAATTTATTAATTTCATTGTGTGTTTTTTATGTGCCTAAATTACAATATTTTATTTATTGTAACAAGTTATTTAGTAAGAATAAATACGATAAAATGATTTTTATCATAATTTTAAATAATTTAATATAGTGACAAATATTATTGTGACAATATTACTTGTTCTTATATATAATTTAGAAGACATTAAAAATTTAGTGTCAAGAGATTGTGATAAAATATTATGAGTAAAAACTTTATATCATAATTTATCTTGCATGCTCATTTTATTATAATAAAAATTTTTGAATAAAACATTTTTGGGCTCAAGAATTCATATTTTTTCATGAATTTTCAATCGCATCTGAAACTTCTAATTGAATAAATTACATCATAATTTCATGAATTGATTTTAATTGTATCCTCAAGTCAAAATCAACATTTAGTAAAATATATATTTAAACTTAATTGACCATTGTATTTTTTAATTACTTCAATTAGATCGAAAATTAAATTTAAATCTTGCTAAGATAATATTTCTTAGGAATGAGATTCAAATAAGTCACTGAGCTTTATAAGCAGAGCTAAATGACTCTTTTAACCTTTTATATCATTTAAGCCCAATACTTCTTAAAATTAGCTCATATATACCCTTTTTGTTTTTTCTATTAGAGCACACCTCTTACATGGTTGAGGGCAAAAGGGGCTTATGCGAGTTGATTTTGATAAGTTGTAAGCTTAAATGATCATAAAGGGTCAAAAGGACCTATTTCATCCCACTTGTAAAGTTTAGGGGCCTATTGAAACCTTAATCTTATATTTTATATTTTTTACTCAATTTAGATAATTTTTATAAAAATATTTTTTTTTTATTTTTGTTGATAAATAATCAATTTTACATTAATTCACGTTTAAAATTATAAAATTTTCTCTTTATGTATTTAAATAATAAACTAATAAATCTTTAGTTTTTATTTCAAGGATAATTTTTTTAAAATGTTCAATTTATATCATGTAATTAATTTTTTAAATATTTCTTAGAATTTTTTATGTTAAATAATTGAAATAGTTTATTATTTGAAATATCCAAATTAAATTTGTAAGGAGAGATTGAAAGAAAATTTTCTAAATGAGAGATTTATAAATAATAAATTTAAATTATAAAATTCTTACACATCAAATTTAAATAGGAAATTGTCATATAAAAATATAAAACAAGTTTAATTTGCAAGAATAGGATTAAATTGAATAAAAAATAAAGTATCATATTAATTAAGCTCATGTAATTTTTTAAATATTTCTTAGAAGTTTTTATTTTAAATGGTTTAAATAATTTATCATTAAAATATACAAATTGATTTTTTAAGCAGAAATTGGGAGAAAAATTTTTTTTACATGAGAGACTGAGAGATTTTTATGAATTATAAATTTAAATTTTAAAAATTTATGGATTTAATTTTCATATAGAAAGTGCATAATAAATTCAATAAGGCAAAAAGGGTTTAAATTGAATACAAAATAAAAATATCATTTTAATTAAACTCATGTAATTAATTTTTAAGATATTTCTTAAAATTTTGTATTCCAAATGGTTTAAATAATTAATTATTTTAATATAAAATAATTTTTTAAGGATAAATTGAGACATTTTTTTAAATGCAAGATAGATAGATTTTATGAATTATAAATTTAAAATTTAAAAAATTTTAATTTTTTAATTTGAATATAAAATTAAAATTCATCACGTGTAAGTGTATACTAACTTTATTAAGCAAAAATTAGACTAAATAGAATAAAAAATAAAAATATAATCTTAATTAAGCTCATATAATTGTTTTTTAAAATATTTTTTAGAAATTTTTATTTTAAATGATTTAAATAATTTATTATTTAAAATATACAAATTAAATTTGCAAGGAGATTGAGAGAATTTTTTTAAATAAAGGGAATGAGAGATTTTATTAATTATACACTTAAATTTTAAAATTTTAAATTTAAATATAAAATTAAAATTTATCGTATATAAGTATATAATAAATTTGATTAAGCAAAAATAGGATTAAATTGAATAAAAATAAAATATATTAATTAAACTTTAAACATAATTTTAGGTTTGATTGAATTAATTGAAAAAAAATATAATTATCAATTGAGTCTAAATATGTACTTTATTAAATTTTAATTTTGACTTGGGATATAATTAAAATTTATTCACAAATTAGGATGTAATTGACTCGATTGAATGCTTTAAATTCAATTAAAATTCACATAAAGGTTTAAATTTTATAGGTCATGATTTTGCCAAAATTTCTTAAATGATTTAATACATGAAAAATTGTCATAAATTTACTTATTTTTTTATAATAATTATGAAAATTTTGATTTTTATCACGATAACATCAAATATTAAGATAAAATTAATTTTATCATATAAATTTTTATTACAATACACAATTATTTTTTATAATAAGTGGTTTGCTATCATTTGGCATTATGTTTTTATATATATTTAGTTCAATTGCTTGTTTTATTATATATAGTCATTTGCTTAAAAATAAGTTATTAATTTATTAACCATGTAAATAAAAATAAAAATTTTTAATCAAGTTTATGTTTTGTGTAAAATCTATCCTATTAAAAATAATTTTTAAGAGAAAATTATTATTTGCCTTTTAATAAATTATGAGAAAATATTACATAAATAAAAAAAAATTTGAAGGGAAATTTACAAAATTGTATAATAAATGACATGATCCAACCTATTACACAATCCTTTTTGCATGTAAATTCAATAGATGATCTAAACCTCCCCAAATCCGACCACATTAAACCCTATTTAATCCGAAAATGACCCAACCTAACCTATTTACCATCTCTAGTTATAAATGAGTTTGTATAATTTGATTACACCGGAAACTAAGTTAATAATTATATTATCTAAGTAATGATTAATGATCTAAGTACTATAAAATAAATGTATAGCATAATTGTAACTTACGATAGTAAAGATTAGGTTAAAGATTAACTAAGCGTGCTACTTTCAGTACTGCAAGTATGGCAAGATATGGACCTTGACCAAAGAAACATATATATATATATATATATATATATATATATATATATATATATATATATATGTAGTTTGACAGGGCTCCCAGAGGCTTAAGCTATCCCATTGTCTCGGGCAGATGAGACTCTGGTTTTAGAGTGTGAGATTTGCTTACCA
>CATIWR010056758.1:0-21226 GCA_949677035.1 Omphalea diandra | reverse complement strand
AAAAAATTTATATATATATATATATATATATATATATATATATATATATATATATATATATATACATGTGCAATTAATTTTAATCTTAAAAATTATTTATGATAAGTGTTTATCATTTATTAAGTTGATCACATAAATTATTTATAATAAACGTTTGTCATCTATCAAACTAGTATTTTGATAAATGAGTGACTAACAATTATATATTACTGGTATATTTTATTAATTTATTGAAAAACTATAAAATATTTAACTAAAAGGGGAAATATATAATAAAAATAATTTTAAAGAAATAAAAAATTAATTATTTATCTAAATTAAATGATGATAATTTATAAATAATTCAAATTGCATTAATTCAAAAATTATTTATTTTAATATTTTATATATAAAATAAAAATAAGATATTTTTTAATTATTTTATAAAATTTTTTATATTATAATTGACGTGAGGCATTAGTTTATAAGTAACGTGGAAACGCAAACAGAGAAGAAGCATCATAGACTTATCAGACTGTTTCTTAACGACATGTCACTGGACCGCATCATAGGAATCAAGTGGGCTCCATATCAGATCGAACGGTAAAGATAGAATGGTGGTTAGTGGGCTGTCTGTACGACCACACAGATCAAGGCTCGAAGTCTATCCATCTACAAACACTATGCCTTGATGGACCTCAACTCCTTTAAGTCCAAATCTATTAAAAAAAAATTTTTTTTCATATTTTTTAATGACATTTTTGTTCTTTCCTTGCTCCTTTTATGTTAGATTCCGTTCCGCTTATCCCCAAATAAGGCCTTGAAATTTCAGTAGCCCTAGCCTTTGCTTTTAGGTCCAATTAGGGTTTCCAATTTCGAAGCTCAAAACTTGAAAAGCAAGCTCCAAACTTTGAAACTCAAGCCCATTATCTTCGTCTTCCACCTCCAGTTTCTGTTTGCTGAAAATTCGATTTTTTTGAAAAAAAATTCGAATTTTTGGAAAATTTAAAATTGTTATCCTGGATGATTAGTGTTCGGTTCGATTTACTCCACTGCTGATCTGTAATCGAGGTACAGTTTTTTTAAAAAATTTTCTTTCTTCTTTGACCTTTTCACATGTGCAGAGCTTGGGATTATTGCGGTTGTTTTTTAGTTGTTGATTTTATTGAGTAGTGATGATTTGGGGCTTTTTTTTTGGGTATTTGATCTTTCACTTCGTTATTTGTTGGGTTTTGGTCATTTTGGTTGCTTAGATCTCCCATTTCAGCATTTTTAATTTGATTTAATGTTAGGGTTTATTTCTTTGTTGATTTATTTTAAGTTTTTCTTCATAAGTCGTAGCTATTAGTTGTTTCCATGTCTCAGTGCATAGTAATCTGCTGAACATTTTAATGTTACTTCGTGGCTTTTTTTTTAATAAAAAAATTTCGTGCTTATTGCTTGTACGTTTTTATTAATGTTGAACTTCAGGGACTTCAAAAGCTAAGTCTAGGAGGATAAATGCAGTAGGGAATAAGTAACATTATGACTTCGATGGATATAGACTCCCCTTCAAGCCTTAGTATGGCCATTACTCCTGTAATGCCTGCTGATAATAATGAAACACCGATCTCGGATGAGCAGCCTAATAAACGTAGGAGAAAGAAGTCGATTGTCTGGGAACACTTCACGATAGAAACTGTTGATGCTAATTGTATGAGGGCATGCTGCAAGCAGTGCAACAAATCATTTGCTTATATAACTGGTTCAAAGCTAGCTGGAACCAGCCACCTCAAGCGGCACATTGCCTTGGGGATCTGTCCAGTAAGCCGTCAGAAAAATGAAGGGTCTCCTATGACACCAGGCGCCAGAACTGATCCACCAAAAAGACGCTACAGAGCAAGTCCCGGATTTGGAAGTATTCCCTTTGATCAGGAACGGTGCAACCAGGAGATAGCTAAGATGATTATACAGCATGAATATCCACTTCACATAGTGGAACATCCTGCTTTTGTTGATTTTGTTCGGACCATTCAACCCCAGTACAAAATGGTGAGTTTCAATACCATTCAAGGGGAATGCGTGGCGGTTTACCTGAGGGAGAAGCAAAGTCTTTTAAATCTTATCAGTGGGATTCCTGGACGAGTTAGCCTTGCATTGGATTGGGCAACTTCAAACCTTAATATTGGATATGCTTTTCTAACAGGTCACTTCATTGACAGTGATTGGAATTTACACCGTCGACTCCTTAATGTTGTCATGTTACCTTTTCCTGATTCAGATTATGCCTTCAATCAAGCTGTTGTGTCTTGCCTTTCTGATTGGCATTTGGAGAGCGGGCTATTTTCTCTCACTCTTGATCAATCTTTTTCAAATGAAACCATGATAGGAAATCTCAGAGGTCTCCTCTCTGTCAAGAACCCACTTATGTTCAATTGCCAATTGCTGAAAGGGAATTGCTATGCTCATGTTTTAAGTCGTCTTGCACAAGATGCACTTGGAGCAATGGTGGATGTTATCAGGAGAATCCGTGAAAGTGTGAAGTATGTGAAAACCTCAGAAACACATCATGAGAAGTTTGCTGAGCTGAGACAACGACTTCAAGTTCCTAGCACAAAAGATCTTGTCATTGATGATCGAACCAAATGGAATACAACTTACCATATGCTGGTGGCTGCTTGTGAATTGAAGGAAGTATTTGCTTGCTTGGATACCTCTGACCCTGTTTACGAGATAAACCCATCAATGGATGATTGGAAACAGGTGGAAATTCTCTGCACATACTTGAAGCTTTTCTATGATGCAGCTAGCATTTTAACTGCCCCAACATATCCACCTGCCAATGCATTTTATCATGAAGTGTCCAAAGTCCAGTTAGAGCTGACACATGCAGCCATGAGCCAAGATCCCTTTGTCTGCAGCTTTACCAAACCTTTGAAAGAGAAGTTTGATCAATATTGGAAGGATTGTTTCCTTGTTTTGGCAATTGCTGTAATCATGGATCCAAGGTTTAAAATGAAGCTTGTTGAGTTTAGTTTTTCAAAGATCTTTGGTGAGGATGCTGGTATGTGGATCAAGATTGTTGATGATGGGATTCATGAACTCTTTCTAGAATATCTTGCTCCAAATTATTGTGTGCCAACAACTTTCATGGAAGCTGAAGATGTGGGCATCACACAATCGGAGATTCTTCAAGATTTACCCCCTCAAGAAGCAGTCCAGCAGGAACCACATTTTCAAGGTGTACTGCAGCAGGAATCACAAGTTCATGAAGTACCCCTAGAAGTGGTACACCCTGCAGATGTACCTTCGCAAGAAGCAGTCCAGCAGGAACCACATTTTCAAGGTGTACCCCAGCAGGAATCACAAGTTCAAGAAGTTCCCCTCGAAGAGGTACGCCCTGCAGATGTACCTTCTCAACAGGTTCATAGTAAAGGAGTAACTGCTCAAGATGTAAAGCCTGAAGAAGTAATTCCTGAAGTACACCCTAAAGATGAAACTCTACAAGATGTGTCTCATCAAGTGATGCAACATCAAGAAGTAGCCCAACAAGATATGCAGAGTCAAGATGTACCAGTGCAAGAGATGCAGACTCAGGGATTACCTCTGCATGAAGTGGATTCTCAAGAATTACAAATGAAGGCGACGGCCACTAAAGAATTACCAGTGCAGGCGATAGACACTAGAGAATTACCATTGCAGGCGATGGACACTCAAGAATTACCAGTGCAGGCGATGGACACTCAAGAATTACCAGTGCAGGCGATAGACACTCAAGAGGTACCAGCGCAGGTGATGGACACTCAAGAGGTACCAGTGCAGGCGATAGACGCTAAAGAATTACCAGTGCAGGCAATGGACACTCAAGAATTACCAGCGCAGGCGATGGACACTGAAGAGGTACCAGTGCTAGCAATGGACCCTCAAGAATTACCAGTGCAGGCAATGGACTCTCAAGAATTACCAATGAAGGAGATGGTCGGTCATGTGGAAGATGTGCACATTCAGGAAGCACCACCACAAGAGGCGCATACTAAAGAAGTACCGATACAGGAGATGGATAATCAAGAAGTAAAGCTCCCTCTTGTTTTCTCTAGAATTTCGATTTTTTTTTTTCTTGTTTGTTTCTTTATTTCCTCATTTATTTATTCTATTTGATTCAGTAGTGCTTGTTTCAAGCTCTAACTTTGCCTTTTGTAATCTATGTTTATTGAATTTCTTTTCCCCTTTCAAATTTGTTTGCAAATATGCATAATGACTGCAATTGTGCTGGAGATAGATAATAAAATTTAACTGGTCTGTTAGGTTTATTTCTACTGCAATGAATTTTAGATCACATGTCATGGAGCATTTTTTCAATGCAGGAGACAGACACTCGAGAAGCATTGCAGCAAGTGGTGCAGACTCGAGAAGTATCTCAAGAGGTGCATGCACAAGAAGTACTGACTGAAGAGGTGCATGCTCAAGAAGTGCTGACTCAAGAGGTGCACACTGAAGAAGTACAGATAAAAGTGGCATCTGAAGAGACACAGCATCCAGAAATGGTGGCTAAAGAGATGGACCATCCAGAAGTGGTAGCCGAAGAGAGACACCATCCAGAAGAAGAGAGAAGCCATCCAGAAGTTGCAGCTGAAGGGACACACCATCCAGAAGTTGCAGCTGAAGAGACACACTATCCAGAAGAAGCGGCTGAAGAGATGCATCATCCAGAAGGAGCAGCTCAAGAGATGCACCATCCAGAAGTGGCTGCTCAAGAGACACAACATCCAGAAGTGGCTGCTCAAGTGACACAACATCCAGAAGTGGCAGCACCAGAAATGCATCTGCCAGAAGCACAGACCAATGAGATGCACCTTCCAGAAGCACATACACATGATGTGCTCCCTCCAGACGTGGCTACCCAGGAAGTGCACTCTCCAGATGCACAGACTAAGGATATGCACCCTCCAGAAGCGCAGACTGCGGATATGTATGCTCTAGATGCACAGACCCATAATGTGCATCCTCCAGAAGCACCTACCGAGGAGGTGCACCCTCCAGAAGGGCAGACCGAGGGGAGGCATTCTTCAGACCCACATACTGAGGAGATGCACTGTCTAGAAGCTCAGATTCAAGAGATGCACCCCCCAGAAGCACAGACCCAAGAGATGCACCCTCCAGAAGCACATGACCTGGTGGTGCACCCTTCAGGATCACATACCAAGGTGGTGCACCCTTCAGGATCACATACCCAGGTGGTGCACCCTTCAGGATCACAGAACCAGGAGTTGCACCCTCTAGAACCACAGAACCAGGAGATGCATCCTCTAAAAACACAGGTTAACAACGTCGACTTTCAAGAAGCTCAGAATCATGATTTGCATCCTCAAGAACTGCAGACTCATGAGACAGACCCTCAAGGAGTCTTTAGTTATGAGGGGTACTCTCAAGGACTACAGACCCAAGAGATGCACCATCAGGAACTGTCTCAAGAGATACGATCTTATGAACCCCACCATCAAGAATTACCTTTGATTTCAATTGGAGATGGGCTTTCAGATTTTGAGATATATATGTCTGAGATTGCAAGTAGCCAATATTTCAAATCAGAATTGGATCAGTATCTGGAGGAGTCTCTTTTGCCTCGAGTACAAGAATTCGATGTATTGGGTTGGTGGAAACTAAACAAACTGAAGTACCCAACTCTCTCCAAGATGGCTGCTGATATTTTGTCTATTCCAGTATCTACAGTTGCTCCTGATTCTGTGTTTGACACTCGAAATAAAAAGTTAGATCGCTACCAGAGTTCATTGAGACCTGTGACACTTGAAGCCCTTATTTGTGCTAAGGACTGGCTCCAATATGAGTCATCCGCCTCATCAATGGAGCTCTCTAATGCAATTGTGAAAATGGAATATTAGGTATATGGGATCAAACTTTCATCCTGTGGGGTAGATGCTTCAACTCAATTTGGTTTCCAGGCTTGTGTTTTTAGCTTCTTTTGCCCATGAGATGCTTGATCAGGATTTTGTTTTGCTGTTGAAGTAATTGGCATTGATCTTGGATTCATATGAAGTTATTACCTTTTCACGTATACATTAGTCTCTTTCAAGCTTCATAGTATTCTGATATGAAACATTCCCTCGCATCCCTCAATTTTTTTAAAAAATTTTTCTTTATTCTGGTGCTGTTTAAACTGTAATGTTCTGTTAGATTTTATCTTTTTACTCCGGGATTTTCATATAGATATGTTGATTGTATCCAGAATTTTGTTTTGCTTCTAAAAGAATTGGTATTGATCTTAGATTCAGGAATCGCTAGTGGGATCAATGTTCTTCTCCTATAAAACAGCCTATTTTAGTCCTTATTGTATTCTGTGAACCTTTTAGATGATGTCTTTTTCCCTCTAAGATTCTCATATATATTCTATTAATTATATCCTTGTCTCATAATTGCATTAATTTGATTTTCTGCTGGGCTGAAGTTTAGTTATTTTCGAAACATCAGGATGGAATTTGCAAGTGCAAATATCCTGTTGCAATATGATTCAAAACATGTATCTGTGGAAGAAATGGAGGGATGTGAGTGTGAAACCTCTAATGAGAGATACAGGAGCCATTTATAGTCGATATAGTTCCATGGAAATACTCGCGGCCCCATCTGAACAAATTTATGGACCTTGAGCCCAATTCATAATGACAGATCAGCAGCCTAAATAACTTTTTTTTTTAAAAAAAAATTGGAACTGGGTCTGATGAAACAAGAAAAAGTGGGCTCGGTTAAGCCCAGAAGCTCAAATACTAAAAATTCATAAAACTTTATGATTTAAAAAATTTAAAATTTTACATGAATCTGTAATTTTGGCCATACTGTTTAAATGTTATATAATTGTATCTTATTTGCGGATTAAATTTTAATTTTGACTACTCGGCTAAAAGTAGTATGGACAATGCTTTATTTTCTCTCTAAATTATCATAAAATAATTATTTTTATACTATATCATAAAAAAAATAAAAATTTTTTATGTTAAGTTTGACTAATTTTAATTAAATGGTTAAAATAAAAAATTGAATGTAAAAATAGAATATAATTGCAATGTTTTAAAATTATGGCTAAAATTGCACACTGACGTAAAGTTTTGGACTTTTCGTGTTATTAGGCCAATCCATAAAACATATACTGCTAATCACTCTGGAAACCCTAGCCATCATCACAAGCCGAAGGGTTTTGTTTCTCTCCGTTTCGTGTTCTAACCATGGTAAAGATTCCAAAAACTGATGCTTTTCTTTTCAATAATACAAAGAAATCCTGACTTTGGTGATGATATCAGGCGGATGTGGAGATCGATGTTGGCGCTGCAGGAAGGCAGCCGAGGAAGAGAACGTTCAAGAAGTTCAGTTTCCGAGGAGTTGATTTGGATGCTTTGTTGGACATGTCTACTGATGAGCTTCTCTGTTCTGTTTTTGGTATATTCATTGTTTTCGTGTATTTATTATGGCTTGTGGTTTCTGAGTTTAGAATGATTGCTTTGGATTTTGTATTACTTGATTGTGTTTGACTCCTTTTAGAATTATTTTTAGGTCAGGCATCAATTTCCCATTTATCTAGTGATTATGGACCTTCATCTCTTGTTTAGTTAGAGTCTATCTTTGGCTTCTCCTCCGTTTCTTCATTGAAATTACTTCCTTTCCGATACTTATCAAAAAGCACCCTGTTTCTTTGTTTTTAAAATCGTGTTATCTTAAGGATGTGGATATCTATGCAAGCGCTTGATATTTTCCCATTTTTTCCATCTTTATGACTATCTAAAACTAGACCTCTTTTACATAATGGCATTATTCAAAACTATAATTGCAATATGTTTTGGTTTTGGAGTTGTAATGTTTCTTAATCCATGTCTTAACTTGCATTGTTTACTGACTTACTGGTACTTGGATCCAATTACATGAAGTAATGATCAATCATTACTAATTACTGATGTTGATGTTTTGTAATGTTTGGGCAACTTAAGTCTGTTAAAGTGAAGAACAATGTCTAATGTGTTTGCCTTTACATTTTACTGTCGCTTTCTTTTGGTCTTGAAACATAGGGTTTGTTGAAGCTCCTAAAAATCTTGGTGTGGTGAGTGTATGGGGACGTTTATTAATGAGTTAGGTGATTAGGGTGAAATATAAAGAACTTTAGCAATGCATGAAGAATAGGTAAAAGTGAACTGAGGGATTTCACACCTAATCATTTTGGAGCTCGGTTATGTGTTCCATGAAAGTGGTGTCTGAATCTTTTAGTTTGCAGTGTCTTTTTTTCTATTCTTTGTTGTATGTGAGCGTAAAATCTGGCTATTTAAATTTTTTTTCAAAAATATAGTTCTGGGTGCACATGTAATTCATTAGATCTCGTTTAGGAATTCCTTTTCACTTTGTTTAGGGATCTATAAGAGGCAAGGACTTTATATTTGATCGGATGCAATGAAGTGTTCAGAAAATATGAGCATTTGTGAGGTGGTTTGGTGTTGTGTTTTTGCTGTTCTTTCGAACAGTCTTTCCCTGAAAGCTGAAACCATCGAATTGCAAAATGATATGTTGCCTTATCAGTTAGGTTTTATTGTGTAGATATGGCCCTTCACCATTATCATTCATGAAATTAAGCATGAGTGACCCTTCTATTTGTTTTATTTACTAGTCTTTTGCTATCTAGTTTGCCAAAGCACTCACTCAAGCAGCAAAAATATCCTGCAATACTGATTATGTTGTTAATCTGTGCTGATTCAATATATAGTAGAAGCCAATTGTTATTGTGTTCGAATTGTGCTTATATTTAACTGTAACTTTAAAGGCATTAGAGCGAAATGCAATTTTTATGCAGTTCGATATCTGTCTACAAAATACTGATACCTAGTATTATGTTTTGTGCTTCATGTATGAGGTAATATCTGGTAATATAGTTGTTAGTTGATATCCTTATTCTTCTTTATGTCAGCGTAACTTCATGTTGATGTTAAAAGCAAAGTAAAAGGCTCTCAAAAATTTGTTGCAGAAAAGAGAAGCTCCGCCTGGTGAGAAACCTGCCTGAGCCTGTTAGGACTCATCTCCGTGATATGATCATAGTACCTGAAATCATTGGTAGCATTATCGGAGTTTACAATGGCAAGACTTTTAATCAGGTTGAAATCAAACCTGAAATGACTAGGCATAATTTAGCTCAGTTCTCAATCTCCTACAAGCCTGTTAAGCATGGAAGACCTGGTATTGGTGCTACCCACTCTTCCAGGTTTATCTCTCTCAAGTGAAGATTTTGCAAGTTGTCATGGACTGTTTGGCCTCATAGGAGGAGTGCTTCTTATCTCAGTCCTTAAATTGGCTTTTGTTTTTTGCTGCTGTTGTCTTCAAACAACATACTGAATGTTGAACAAAAGAAAAAGTTGGAAAGTTTGAACAAAAGAAAAAGTTGGAAAGTTAACTATCTCTATTTGAATTTTTCTTTGGGTTAATGAATGAGTAATCATTTTTCTTGATTTCTATTTTGGGAAAGAAATGCTAGACTGACCTTATTGATGGCAGTAGGATGTGTGAACTGAAAGATCTGATCTTTTCTTGAGCTCTCTTTTCTGAAGATGTTAATTTGATTGATCTCTCTATCGTGGAGACATTTACTGCAATATATTGTGCACCATTGATTTCAGAAGCGGTGATCTTGCCTCTGGGGAGGAACCTTTGTTCGATCAGTGATTAACTCTGCCAAAACTATTAGGTGTTCTGATATGAAAAAATAAAAGTTAGATAAGGAATTGCTAAATTGCTGCTGTTAGGTAATGGTGATTGCTGCGCTGGCGTAGCCTATACAATCATAAAAGCGATGAATTGTGCAGATTACTGATAAGAATTCTTTGAAAGTACCATTATGCACATTTATGTCTTTCCATATTTGGTATGATGTAATCAAAAAAAATTTTAGTTTAATAGTTTAATGAGTTTTAGTTCAATAGTTCAATGAGTTTATATTTGATTACTTTTTATTACAATTGATTATTTTCTACCAAATATAATTTAATTGATTATATCTTATCAACACTGTTTAAACTCTAAGAGTCTTCCTAGGCTCATGCCTGCCTTGATCTGGTCCAAGATTTTGGTTTTGTGGAGAAAAGGTCAGAGGCCAGCTATATAGGGCTTAGGGCCATTGGGTTAGCATAACGTCTATGTAATCAATTTGATTTTCTTTTCTAAATTAAACATCCACGACAAGAAATCCTTTTTCTTTTCTTTTTCCAATTTTTTCAAAAAGAAAAAAAGGAAAAAGGTTTGCCATCGATTCTTTATGCTCACCAAATTGCAGGAGTAGATATAAATGGTGGAAACTTGAAATGTGCAGAAGAAGCAAATTCATTACAAAATTGAAGATGGATGTTTATATTAGGGAAACAATGTTCATACCTAAAAGATAAAGAAAGGCTACTTGTTAAATAAAAAGTTACAACACCATTACAAAATCAACACTCAACAAGTAACTAAAGGTCTGTAGCTGGTCAGGATCGAAATTACTTTTGTTCCAAGGTTGAAAAATAATGCTGCAACAACAACCATTATGCATTATTTGAAAAGATGATCCAACCTGGTTCAACTTAAGGTGATATAAATCATAACTACCATGACTGTAATTGACTGACTAATTTGTCCCGTTCAACAAAATCAAAACAAAAGTAAGTGAAGCTTCTCTACCTGTATCTGTCCCACTGACTCATATCAATAATCGAAAATTTGACATTTGCCTGTATGCGATAAATGGTGTTCCATTTTCATCCCTGGCTAGAATGTTTCAAGAGGGACTGGATTATTATGTACTCATCATGGGACCTTTTTTTCTTTGATGGATTGTTACGTGTCTGCATGCCAAATTACGGCAAAGAATGTCTTTGCTTTGATAATTTTCAAGATTTGGAATTTTAGCCAAGGACAATATAAATGCCAGTCATATAGTGATAGATCAAAGCATGAGAGCAATATCGGTCCCCCCTTGTGAGTAACATGCATTGTTGCCTTCGGGTTTCGATAAATTTTGAATAATTCCTTCACGAAGATTACAATTTTACGGAAGAAAAATAGATGCAACTTGCAAGTGCAACCACATAAGGATTCTTTCTTCTGATTACCCAAAGTCAAATTCACAAGACTTTCTTTCTGATACTGTTTTACTACACTACGCTACAATACACGTTTTTCAACAAGTCTTGCACCAAAATGTCAATTCATTAGACATTTTTATGTTTTTTTTGACAGCCAATTTTGACTTTCAAATGGACCCAAACTTGTGAGAGAAATTGATTTCACAACTAGAACTAAGGGTGATCAATCAATATGTTCAATCGATTTTGATGATATTTTTAAATTGAATTAAATAAATTAAAATTATAAAAATTAAAATGAAAATTAAACCAAATCGAATACATGAACATAATGTAAATATAAATAGAACAAAATAAAAAATTTTTAAAAATCAAATAGACCCAACAGACCATTTGTATTCGAGGTGTCTTCATCTGTGTGTCTATGTTACAGTCTCATAAGTTTGAAATAATGAAAGTAAAATAATAAACTCTTTGAACTAGAAATAATCTTTGTCAATTAAGAGAAACACAAAAGAATTTCAGTATGATCTGCGATAGAATACATATTACTAAGGCAAACAAATGCAATTTTTTTTCTTGAAAGAAAGATGGGAAAGAAAAAATAAAGGGTTTCTCTTCCACGAACCCACACCTTTTCTGCACACAAACTTTTCTTTGGTTGCTAATTATGATCGCAATTTATAGTATACATATCTCTCCATAGCAAAAACCTTTAACAACACAGAAAAGCACAATCAACAAGAAGCCCACCTCACCCTCATTAACAAACCTACTCCACCCGCATTGGTCTCTCAAAATGCAAAATACAATTTACCATTGCCCACTTTCTCTACATCACAAGAAGCTTTTTTTTTTTTTTTCTTGAAATCAACTTACTTGTTTTCTTGTCTCTTATTGTACAAATAACTTGAATTTACTAGATCTATTGTTTATTCGGATCTAAAATAAATGGGTCGATATGAAGAGGTAGCGGCTGGGTCCAGAGAAACAGGATGGAGATGAGAGAGAGGGAGTGACTGGATCGTGAGATATATGATGGAGATGAGAGAAAGAGGTAGTAGCTGAGCCGTGAGAAAAGAGATGGAGTGCCCCGCTCAAAGTAATTTGCGCGTGTACAGGTTAGTAGCTGAGAGAGGGAGCGGCTAGTGAGAGAAAGGAAAGACACAACATATAAATAGTTAGGGCTAAATGAACAAACCGATGTTTTAAAAGAGAGGCAATCAATTTTCTCCATTTTCTCAGTTTTTTAATGTATAAAACTGAACCAACCGAAAACCCGAAAATTTTATATCTTCATAAACCGAGCTGAACTGATTATTTATATAAATTGAATTGAAAAAACTAAATAATAATTGATTTGATTCAATTTGTCAATTTTTTTTTTTTAAAATTTTGCTCACCCCTAACTGGAAGTTTACAACAATGAGAATCAGATTGAATTCCTCTCATTCTAATCCATTGCTTTTTCTCTTCTAATTTTGTATATGAACTATGTCTGCAAGAGACATGGCAACCACATTAATGAGTTTTTTTTTTTTTTTTGGTTCTTCAAAAATTAAAAAAAAATGCAATCAAGTGCTATATCAGATACACCAGTTTTGAAGCAACATATTAAATCTACCTCTGATTTAATAAAAAGAAAAGGAATACTAATTACTTTGATTCATTGAGAATGTCTTTGCAGCCCTTAATCTCCATTCACCCATATAGCAATGGAACTTTAATAGTGAGCTCCACCATCTAAACTAAATGCAGCTATGATTTTCTGATTCTCTGCTTAAAAACACACACACCAGAGAACATATTTAAAGACATCATTTTTCTAATTCTTTTTCATATTTGTCAAGAAACATCTTGAGAACAAAAACCAGAGAATCAAAAACAATAAATTCTGATTTTCAAAATTTTAGGTTTTTTTTTTAAAAGAAAAACAGAAAACATAAAGTGATAACCAACGGAGCCTACTATATCCATTGCAATGAAAATCTATCATAATTCAACATCTTGGAACGAAAATTTCTGGAACTGTTTCGAGTTTTGATTGGCATGGAAAGATGAAAAAGTTCTTACAATTTAAAGCCCCAATTCAACATTTTCTTTGATCCAGTCAGCTTTGAGCTTCCCGGCCTAGTTGCTACGAAGGCTTCCGAAAGCCAACTCCCCAGAGTCAAAAAGAAAAAAGAGAAAGAGAGAGAACCCAAATATATCCTAGGCTTGAACGATGCAAGATATGTACAGAAGCCATTCATAAATACGCTTAGATCAATGGAACAGCAAGAGGCTTGAAATGACCATAGGAGGGATTATGTGTTTGCAGATTGTGAAGGTATCCTTTGGTGGTTATGTTCACCTTCATAAGTAACAATGAGCATGGATGGGTCTTCCAAGCACCTCTCAACATGCTTCCTCGCCGGACAACCTCTCATGCTACTACATTTATAATACCCCCTGCATGAGTTCACAAAGGATGTCTCAACATATTCCTTGAAAAGTTAGCACTGCAGCACATGCAAATTCTAAAATAAATATTGTTGAATTGCAGCTATAAGCACTGGTGGTAACGAGTGTGCAAACTAATCTACTATGCAGAAGAAGAAAAATTGTCTGCAAAAACATTTCTTCACTTAGAGAAATGAGTAGAGCAAATGTAACTTTCCATTCCATGTTATCAGTAGCCTCGACAAGAAAAGCCATGAGTAAACAGAATAGGATTCGCTTCATTCCAGATTGATGCTACTTACCATCATTGTTACAAAATCAAATCAGTAAAAACAAAGCCTTAAGTTAGTTCTAGTCCGATAACAAGGTAATAGCTAGAACAGAAGTAAAACTTCCCAAATCTTAGTGGTGCGAACTAATTGATTTAATGACATAAGGTTCCTTAATTAGCTATTTCAGTAATTCCTATGAACGAAGAAAGTGGGGATAAAAATCGATAAATAGGAGAATAACTGTACCATAAGGAATAAATGGATCTAAATCCCACATACTCATCAAACATCATGATAAAGTAAATGAAATATGCAAATGATTTTAGCAGAATAGCAAACGCACATGTTGATTTAAGTAGAAAACTGTACAATAGCATTGCCAAAACAGAACATACCTAGGATGGGGAGAACCTTTGATTGGCTTCTGCCCATACTTCCTCCATGAATAATCATCAGGAGGGATATCAGCAAGCTTGTTGCTAATAGCAGGTACCTTGATCGACTTCTTCACCCTATGTTTCCTGCCAAACAAGCAAAACAGTAGAGCAAAATGGTATGTAAACATATTCTTAATTTAAGGAAAGATGGAGAATTGCATATTGTTAACCAATAACCATAGCATAATTATATGAACACAAGAAAGAAAGATCAAAAAAAAAAAAAAAAAAATAAACAAAAAAAGAATCTAACCTCTTCTTTGAGCAATGGCATCTACCACTGTTTCCACATTTTACACTTCCATCTTCTCCCCTTCCAGAACATTTTCTCTTGTGTTGTTGTGAACTCTGATCCGAGGTACGACGACCTCCAATCAAATGGAATGGACTTCCTTCCAAATTAGCCACACTACCGTCTATACTCAACGAAGATATGAAAGATCTAGTAGATGACATTGTAGGAGTACAACTAGAGTTATCAAAGTTCAGGTTAATCCCACTATTGCTTCTTCTAAACAACATCTCAGCTTGCTGTTTCATTTGTTGCTGCTGCTGCTGCTGTTGGAGCTGTAAACGTTGATGTTGCTGAAGCAAGTGATAATGTGCTGGAGTTTGTTGAGTGAGGTGAAGAGGGTTTTTCCCATTTGAACTCAGCTCCAAAGATGAGGTCCCCAAACATAGGGAATTCTTAGCATTTGAACCAAATTCCTGAATTGGGTGGGTATCCAGGTAATTACCAGATTGGAGAAACTGAAAATTCTTGGAGGGATGATCTGTCCTATGGTGTGGGTTATCTAAAAGGATGGTTTGGGATAAAGGGGTTGGTAACCTCCTGAGTTTCCTAACTCTTGCGTGACCTAAACCAGAATTTAGAAGAGAAATAACTCTCTTGAACCTAAACACAGCCTCCCCAGTTTCCACCATTAAATTCTTATACTGGACCTGATCTTGAGGCTGAGATAACAAACTCAGAACTCTATGGCAGCTCGCCACGGCTGTCCTGTTAGCTTCTTCAACCTCCTCCATAATAATCCCCAAACACTCCGAAAAACAAAAAAACAAAAAAAAAAAACTTTATCACCCAAAAGAGCCAAACACCAAACTACCCACACAAAAACAGACCATAAAACTCCTAGAATCTCAAAAACCTAATTCATTGACAGATCTTCAGGACAAAAGTAGAAAGCCCTTGAGGTCATTTTTAGTGCAATAAACCAGATAACCATTAGAACAATAAAAAAGACTATATCTTTCATATAAATTGGAAGAAAAAAAAATTTCAGGTTTCCAAAGAAGATCAAATTGGATTGGGAAAGGAGAGAAACCCAGATAAGGAGGAAAGCGTATGAGCTAAATGAATAGAAAAAAATGATGAAAATTGGCCCAAAAGAACAGACCTTTGTGGAGGTATGAAGCCCTAAATTCTAACTCCATTGCTTTCAGATTGAAAGGCGTGAAACGGAAGACTTTGCTTTAGAAATTCACACAGAACACAACCCATAAAAATACAAAGCTCCCTTCTTTAGTCTTATTAATAATATTTATATTATTCATTTTTTTTAGAGAGAGAGAGAGAGAGATGGAAGGGCATTTTGGTTCATTAATAAGAATAGAAGTGCATTTGCCACAGTAGGAGCTGAAGAAATGAAACTGCCGTCTCTGTCACAGATTTGAGTGTGGGTCCTACTCAAAGACCTTGGTTTGTATTCTCTTTTCCTTTCTCCTTCTCCTCCCTCCCCTCCGTCCTCCTCCCAACCCAATTCAATTCAGCTGCTTTTATTTTCTAAATTCATCGCCAAGTTTTCTTTTGTTACTGTTTCATCTTCAGTTTTTACTACTTCCAGACAGGCCTTGTTCCCTCTGTTTTTGTCTCCATCGGCGCCAGCTCAAGCAATCACATCTTATTATTATTTTTCCTTTTGTGTTTGATTTAATAACAATATGTTTGAAAAAAATGATGCAGAGAGTAAATAAAATAAAAAAGAAAAATAATTTTTCTTTTTCTTTTTCATATTTAGATAAAAAGAAGAGAGAGAAAAATAAATTTATTTTCTCTTATTTAAAAAGTAAAAAAAGAAAAAAATATTATTTTATATATTTTTATTCTTTATTCTTTATTTCAAAAAATATTTAGATATATAATTGTATTATATATTGCTAAAAATAATTATTTTATAATTTAATTGATTTTATATGAAATAAAAATTTATACAATGATAAATATAATGTTAATACTAAAAAATCTAACATTAGTTTTTAATAATTTAAATGTTAAAAAAAAATATATTTATACATTTAGTTATATTTTTTAAATATTAAATATTAATTTTTAAATTAAACATTAAATGCAAATATTTATCAAACATTATTTTTTAATATTTTAATATTCAATCACTTAACATTAATTGACAAATGCGAAACTAAAAAGACAATAAATAAAATAGGTCATAAGACTTTGAGAGAATTAATTTCAAGTAAAAATTGTAGATTAAATTATTTTATTAATTTTATAATTTAAATTCACTTTATGTTTGTTTTAAATCAAAAAATAAAATAACTAGTGGAACACCGAATTAAAATTTTTGAAAAAATCGAATTAATTGAACCAATTAGACTTAAATTTATGTATCTATAAACTCAATCGAACCTATAAAGTTCGGTTCGATTTGATTTATTTCAATTAAATTACATATATTTTAAATTTACTTCGATTCGAATTGGTTTGATTTATTAATTATTTTGATTAATTAGATTTTTTTTGTTTTTATCTAAAAACCTAACCTAAAACCGAAAACATAATTTTTTAAAAATTATAATCAAACCAAATCGATTTTTATTAAAGGATCAAATTGAATCGAATAGAACAAGTTCGGTCCTGTCAGTTTTTTCAGTTCAGTCTGATTTTTGCTCACCTCTATTATTCTACTTTTCTTTAATGGGTAAAATTATAATTTCATAAAAATCTATCTAATCTCATATTTTGTCTTTATTTTGGAGAGAAAATATAAGAGGAAAAAATATCAATTATTTTTCTTCTCTCTCTAATTTTTCTTCTCTTTCCAAATAAAAAAATAATTTTTCTTTTTTATTTTCTCTTTTTATTTTTTTTCTTATTTTTCTCGCTTCTAAACAAGGGCTTTTTTTTTTTAAAATGCCAACAAAACTACCTAGTTTTCAACATATGCTGTACTCATGTACTGATGATAAATCATAAATGTGAAAATTTTTAAGGTGCAATGGACACATCACAAGTCAAAGAGCAAAGCCATGTTTGTGAGATTTTTCATTCCAGTCTTCATTAATGATATCAGATAATGTAGGATTTTCCATTAATATCACAACAATCCCAAATAAATATGACCACTTGGCTCAGGTTTCCCACTTCCTTGTTATTGATTACTCATCAACATTTGCCTCAAACATTTTTTATTCTTTTCTAAATCCCCATCCCCATCTGGTGAATCTTGCTAACAAATAAATTTTATTATTTGGCAAAAGAGTAATATTTATGTGGTATAATATAAAAATTAAAACAATCACATCTTAAGTTATTTTAAGAATGATGAATATAAAATTTAAATGAGTTTTATATCAAAATCTCATTCAATTGAATGAATATAAATATTTCGCAATATTAGTTCATTAACAAATAAACTATTTCTGCAATTAGAAAATAAATTAAACAATTTTAAAGCCATTTTATAATGAAATTCAATGAAATATAAAAACAATTAAAAATAATTGATGTGTAAAATTATATATATAATTTAAAAATTATTTACAGTGAATATTTGTTATTTATCAATTTATCATGAATATTTATAATTGATAAACAAAAATTATAAGCTATATAATATTATCACATCATATTATTTAATTAAAAATCTATAAAACAATTAACTAAAAAATATGATGACGAAAAGAATATACACATAAAAATAAATTAAAATTCATTATTTATTTAAATTAAGCGATAAAAATTTTTAAAAAATAGTTTCAACTAAATTAGTTTAAATATTTTTTACATTCAATATAATATAATATAAAAATAAAGAATATAATTACAAATTTTACATTATCATTCACCCAACACGTAAATTTGTAACTAAATTTTGATAATAAATTAGGCAAAATTATCAAAGACGCACAGGAGAGAGCGGAAGTCAATGCGTGTTTGGTAGTTAAGAAAGAAAGAAAGAAATTGAGTGGAAATAGCAAAGACTAACGAGAAGATAAAAACAAGCGAAAAAGCAAGAATGATAACGAATGAGGGAAGGAAAAGACCCTTTCTTTATTGTCTTATGACTTGTGGTTTTTCAATTTTACACAACCAAACGCCATCGCTTCCCCTCTTTTTCTTCTCTTCTGTCCCTGATGCTTATCAAAATGTCCGCCAACACCGCTTGTTCCGCTCAATCATCGAGGACTAGAGAGCCGTTGTTGTGGATATTAAAGCCATCAGTATCTCGCCACGTGTGAATCTCCTCTTCTTGATATTCTGATTCGTCCCCTCGAATTCGTTCCCTTCTCACCGCTTATCTTTGTTGCTTGCTATCCTGCGCCGGGGGAACACCAGTTGCGGGTGTCCCTGCCCGACATGGCATGGGCCCATACAGGGCCCACTATCGTTGACTACTGGACTTTTTTTAAAAAAATTTCTTGGATGGGCTATTAATAGCACGCAATGTGGTCAATAAAAAAAAAATATAATAATGCGAATGTGGAGCAAGCAAAGCAACTCTTCATTTTTAATTGAATTGAGGTTTCTTTTGTAGATAAGGAATTCTACAATCAACTATACAAATCGACGAAATTCTAAAAGAAAAAACAAAATAATATGATTGATGAGAATTCTTATTATGGACAATAGCATAGTTTTTTTATTTGTATATCTATTAGTTTTCACATTGCTAATACATTAATGATATGTTATTTTAATAAAGGTTAATACTGTGTTTGATATAAATAAATTTTATAAATTTATAAAATTTATTTATAAATTTATATTTTCCATATAGTATAAATAAAAAAAATGTTTTTGGTTAAACTATTTTTTTTTTCATTTTTTATCTTTTTTTCTTTATTCTCTGTGTACTCTATCTCTTTTCTATTTTTCTTGTATTTTTTTATATTTATAAAATATTGAAAATAATAAAAAGATTTTTATAAAATAAGATTTATTTGAATTTTATATTTAAATTAAACACAAAATTCATTTTTATTTGAAATGAATTTTATTTTTATTTTGTAGTAAATTAATGATAGAAATTAATTTAAAAAATTCATTCATAATTAAATTTCATAAAAATTTTATTTATAAATAAAATATTAAAATCAAACCAAACACGATGTAAAGTAAAACTATTCAAACCTTTCACTCTAATTAGTGCCTTCAACTTATTTTTGTCCTTAAATTAACATACATGCATGTTGTGAGCATACATCACTTTTATAATAGATAACTAAATCTTCTAAATCAGTTTTAATATTTATCGAATATATATATATATATATATATATATAATTTAACTTTAATAGAAATTAATTATTTAAAAGAGGATTTCAAAATTTTAACCTCACTCATACAATTCTTTTTTTATATTAAAAATAATAATATTAAAATTTAAATTCTTAACTTTATTAATAGTTTTTTTTTTCTAAAATTACAATGAAAAAAGAGATTGAACTTGAGATTTAAAAGGTTAAAGAATATACAAATTACTAAGTCACACTATGTATATTTACTTTTGAGGATAAAATATTAAAGTCTTAAAAATTTGTAAAAATATATTACTTAATTCTTATATATTTAAAAAATATATATATTACAAAATCGTTTTATTTTATCACCATTAATTTTAGATTTTTTTATTAATTTTTCTGTTAAATTCGATTGAAATATTAAAATTATCCTTTTCTTTATACTTTCTTTTCTCTTGGAACCCTAATCCTAATCCTAATCCCAATCCCAATCCCAATCCCAATCCCAATCAACCCTATCATAGTCCTCCACTGAAAACGTCATGAACTGATCCGTTGTCTCATTTTCCATAGACAACTACACCACTATATCTTTAATCGAATGGGGCTGTTAACATTATAGAGAATTATTGAATTTATCACCAAATTTTCTCAGTTCTAGCTCCAATCTCTCGCTTCCATTGTGCTGCCGCCTCAGTTCCATCAAGCCATAGTTGGAGCCTCTTAACTGAGATGAATTGGCAGTGAAATACATTGTGTTTGGCGTAACAAGGTCTTCACAACCATGAAAATGGTGTAAAGGAGAGTTCTAGCCTTGGATTATGCGGTGTCTGGTGGTTAATTCTAAGCTTGTGATTGGGAGAGGGTAAAATAAGGGGAGAGGAAAATAAGAGAGGAAAATAGGGGGGAAAGTTATTTGACCTTGATTGAGAAGGGAAGGAAAATAGGAGAGAGAAAAAAAATAACTCAAATTTTTCTCCCTCCATTTTCTCTCTAAAATGGAGATAAAATATTGAAGCAAAAGGAATTTTGCAGAAATTACCATCCTACCCCTGGACAGTGTAAAAAATTACAGAATCTGAGCAAAAACTGAATCAAATTGAAAAATTGACCGAACCGAGCTGGTTCGGTTCGGTTCGGTTTGATCCCTTAATAAAATTGGTTTATTCAGTTATACTTTTTAAAAAATTCGGTTTTAGGTTTTTGGTTAGGTTTTTTATATAGAAAACAGAAAAAATTGAATTAACTGAAGTAATTAATAAATCAAATCCATTTGAATCGAACCAAATTTAAAATACATGTAATTTAATTGAAACAACCCGAACCGAACCTACAAAACTAAAGTTGCTTAATTTGTTCTCATTTTCACTCGACAATTTCCGGTTAATATTTCAAATTTTAAAAAATATATTTAAAAATATTTTTGTTACATTTTAATATTTAAAAAATATAAACCAACCTATAAATATATTTTTTAACATTTCAAATATAAAAATAATTTTAGAATTTGTTCGTATTAACATTATATTTATCATTA
>CATIWR010056739.1:0-40143 GCA_949677035.1 Omphalea diandra | reverse complement strand
TCAATTGAATTCTATTACTTATTTATTAAAATAAGAAAAATTTATTAATAAAATTTTCTTATTTTCTCGTATAATTTATTATAAATGATGCCTAAAGGACCTCAGAGACTATTACCCCATTATTTATACAAATTTTTTTTTTCTTATTATAGCAATTTAAACAACACTTCTCTTTTAACACAAAGATGAACTCATCATCATATGCATACTGTGGGCCTCACGGTTGATGACGAGTAGATATTTCACACCGAACGGCAGCAGACGATGATTCATTGCGGAAACTGCCGTAACCTGCCAAATTTTATTTATATCAAATTAAAATATTTTTTTAAGGCCCAATAAGTTGGGGACTACAGCAGATATTTGCATTTTAACTGACCCAAAGGTGGTATTCAATTAGCTTAAATTTACCAATGATGGCTGAACACGGTTAATTAACATTTATTTATACCAGCAAAATCATATAATATATACTATATATATGATATAAATTATATGTAGAACAGCTAGTCGATAAGCGTCCTATGTGCTCATGCCTTTAGGTTTCAGCAATGTTTTCAGTAAAATGGAGATATGGTTAATGATCCGGTTCACTTCAACATTATAATCGATCAATCAAAAAATCTGTCAAAATAAGAAAAAATCGAATGAAATCAATTCAACCTAAGATTATTTTATTTTAAAAAAATATTTAAAATTCTAAAAATTACATTATTTTATTTAAATTTTAATATTAAAAATAGTTTTCATTATTTATCATATTATACATTTTTCTAATTTTTAAAATTTTTAAAATTACTATTTATATATATTTTTCACAAAAATTTTAAAAACCTGCCTTATAGCCTTATCAAAAACTGGTGAACTAACAGATTCAGGTTTAAAAAACATTGGGTTTTGGTGACCCATTTGGCCATTACGCCATTTAGTATTGTTCTCTCATAATCTCTAGAAACACAACCCTGTACCTTGAGAATGGTACAGCTGCAAGTTTAATCACAGAAGTACGCAATGTAGTCTTTCAGTAAATTTAACATGCTAAAACTATTATTACTAAGAAATGCCATGGATTGGCTAATTGTATGGAATGTTCATGATGGTTGACTGTAGATTGTGTATGATTATAATCTACTGCTAATGTGACAACATCAAGAAATGGACCCATTCTCAGCATAGGGGTGAACTGTATTGTATACTAATTGAGAAGTTGCTGGTATTAAAAAAGCATCTGAATTTAATAGCATGAAGATCAACGTGGGGAACAATCCATCCTAAAAGAGAATGTTACACGTAAAAGTTTTATTGATCAGAAATTTCATTGACCCTAGTGAAGCTAAATTGTCGTCAAAGTCAGTTCATACGTGCAGCATTTCAACAATGCGAAATGCATTGACTTTCAGCATAATACTCATTGATTTCAGCTGCTCAAACACACAGACATCTCCTTCCCCAAAACCATTCTGCAGTGAGAACTCATACCATCCCTGGCCTAGTTTAAATGTACCTTCTCTGGGAAAACATCGAACAAGCCTGTGTTTTCCATCTGAACACTAAAGTTTAATCGATCCCCAAACCTCATTTTGACGCTTGCCGGATGGCAAATGCTGCGCAAACAAAAGACCTTGTATCAGATAATTCTATTATAGTGTATACTGAAAGCTATATATCGCATAGATCAGCTCACTATGGTGCAATCCTTGTATAAATATGATGGATGCAAGATAACGCTAGAGAAAGGATTAATTGACTTGAATACTTTGGCTGTATTTATCACCCTATTTTGTTCCTCTCTCGTTGCCATTCTCTTTCTCTTGGAAACTTTTTTGTAAAAGCTGGTTTGAGCTGTGGGCTGCTGCTCACCTTCATATTGATAAAATCAATGAACAATGAGGATTTTCAATTCCTCATCCATTCAGTGAGGAAACGAGCTTACCAGGAGTATTCTTGTTATGCTTCCTCTCAACCTTCTCAAGTTCATGTGTTGCTCTGTTACAAAACCGTTGTGTCACATCATCTGCAGAATTTTTGCAGCCCACTGAATTTGACATACCACCACCAACATCTTCTGTACGTCTATCTGACCTCTGTTCTGTATCAGCATACCTTGAACAATGCTGTTTTTCTTCATCAATTTTCTGCTTCTTGCTTTTAGCTTGCTCAACATTTTCCATAGCTTTATCCACAAATTGCAGTCTCCCATCATCTACAGCATTTTGAGGCTCATTTGTGTCAACAACCATGCGTCTAATAGATTGTAGTGGTGAGTATGATTTAACAGAACCCCCAGATGGGTGCCCTTCAAGCCAATTTGTGCATTCCTTATCTTTAGGAGTATCAAAAAAACTCTGCGATGATGGATGATTGTTGCTTTTGATGGATGTGTTTCGCTCCACCCGTTCATCGAAAACCTTGTGTCTCAGAAGATAAGAAGTGGAAAATTCAGGAGCAGAGCCCAAGATTTCATCATCTTCCATTTCATCAATCACTCGATGCTGCTTGTCAGAATCCTTATTAGTGTTTGTCCTGGGGCATTGACCTTTTATCTTATCTGGTGCCAAAATATATATATGAACACTGAAATTTGAGTTCCCTTCATATCTAAAGACTAAGAAGTGGCCAATGTGAATGGAGTCATGCTGTACACATTCATGCCACCCATTACAAAACCATAATTTCTGGTCAATTTGCCTTAATGTCACAGGCCATATTCTATCATCTGGAACAGTGAGTGTAGCAACACCTAACAGTTCATGGCCATATCTCCTAACAAACTTCTTAGGAATCCTCTGCAGACTACTCTAAAGTTAAATTAACTACAGCAATAAGTTGTGAAAAAGCGTAAGGCCAACAAGAAATATTTTCCTAATCTGTTTCTTAGAAAAAAAAAAGGTGTTGGATTAAATGGACAATTATATGGAATAGAATTAAAGAAAATATAGAATTAATCCCAGGATACAAAGAAGTGTGAAATATTTGTAATTTATGAACAAATCAAAGTGAAACAGAGCACACTGAGGGAAACATTCCCATTTTGTTGACTATTGAGACTGAGTATAATTAGTTCTATTAATTCTCCCATAAAGCTGGTCTTTTTCTTTTTTATAGAGGGTTAGAGAACTTGACACTTTGGGATAAACTGGTGCCTGATTGCTATTCTTTTGCATAAAATCACCATTACATTTCTGGGCTTACCACATGATTTAAGACAAATTGCACAACCAGGAACCATTATGGACACAGAAGAACAAAATCACTGAACCCAAGTATATAACAGAGAAATTCAAGGCCAGAAAGAACAGCAACTACTAAAAGCAAAAAGAGGGACCATAACAAAAGTTCTGCTTAAAAAACACATACACAAGAAACAAACTAAAAATCTACAGATTACGTTCTTCCCATGAGCTAGGAAACTGCATATTTCACACATGCAAATATATGCCAAAAAGTGTACCAGTTTGAGCATCTAATTATACACTTTCTGCTTCCAAGCAACCGAAAAGAGTTAGTCTTTGAACTTATTTCCATCAAATCAAAGCTACAGAAAATAGTTTTTTGGCCTTAAATATATCTTTGACACCCCGAAACAAACTGGTTGGATTATAATTTATATAACCAACAAAGAAAGTGAAAAGCTGGCTCATGTGAAAAAGAGTAGGAAGAGAGAGAGAGGCAGAGAGATGGCACTTTACCAGCATCTTTTGTCTTAGAGTGGATGGTACTATCCGCTCGTAGAAATAAGCACACTTCTTCACCGGAGACCCTGACATTTTCCGCATCTGAGCTGCCGGTTGGGAAATGTCAGGCGGGTGTAAGAGCCACTCGAAGATAACAATGTGATAACTTGACTCCTATATTAGATGAGTTTTAAAATAAAATAAAGTTAGATTTTAAATCGTTAATTTAATAAATTAATTTCAAATTTATCAATATTCAATTTATAAACTCGTTAAAAAATTTAATAATAAATATAATTATATATTTTTATTTATAATATATATAAAAATACTTTAAAAATATATAGCAAACAATATATATTCCATATTATAATTTACATTTATAATGTAATATCTAATTTTTTTTATAATTCTTATGTAGATATTAAGTTTTAAAATAGAAATTTTTTTCAAAAAATTATTAATAATTTTATTTATAATTTAATTCTAATAAAAAAAATTTCAACTCGTTTAGACTCACAAGATTTATACAATTTTGATAATACTTAACTCGAGTTTAGCTCATTCATTAAATAATTTTTAAATACTCGACTCTAACTCGACTATTTTATGAATGAACCAAATTTAAGTAAATCAATACTCGACTCAGCTTGATTTGTTTATATCCCTAATAACAACACATCTAGAATAAATCATGTTGGAAAAAAGGAAAAATATATTTTATTTAATAAAATTCATTCATTTCACTAAGAAAATTTTTTAAAGTATATAAAATCATTAATAAAATTGTAATCAAATTATTTATTTTAAAACAAAAATAATTTTTTAATAAAAAAATATTAAAATAAATTTGAATTTATTTCCATTATTTTAAAATTTAAGTTTTCAAATAAAATCTAAAATACATTATTAGAATATTGGAATAAACTTATTTATATTTACATTGGATATATACAGCTACAAAAAATAAGATAACTATATAAAATTCAAAATATCTTTATATTTGAAAAAAATAAATAGTATTTTAATAATTTCCATTAACAATTATGAGTGAATATTTAAAATTCTCATTCATTTATTAAATTCATTTTTACTAATAGAATTCAATCAATTTAATAACAAAAATTTTTTATTTATAATAAAATTTTAAATTAATTTTAATTGTTATATTAAATTATATTTAATAAAAAAATTAAATTTTTTAAATATAATATTTTTAAAAAATTATTAAAATAAAATTTAATTTATTTACGTTTGAAAATTTGAATTGACAAACAAAATATATTTAATAAACAAATTAGAATATCATATACCAAACAATAAAACTTATTTTAGCCATATTCTTTTGATCAGTAGCACACTATCCTGCAATTTCAAGTCATTGGAGAGAGTAAAATCATAAAGAAATCATAAAGGTTAACAACCAAAATGTCCAAACTTTTTTTTTTTAATTATAAAGAAACTTTCAGAGTGTTTTGAAAGCAATTTTTTTATTCCTCATATATCACAAAGAGACCTCTTTGTTGTCGTAATACAAGATTGAAATTTCTTTTAATATATAAGCATTAGAAATTAGAGAAGGGTTTTAATGATCTGAATCCTTTTATCTCCTGCACAATCAAAACAACATACTTGGCTATTGATATGTTAATCAGTGTTTGCTTTCTTGTTATTCCTACATGGCAAAAAGCTTGTAAGCCATCCATATCCAGTTTGCCAACATGGCAGCAGAACTATAGGCAATCAGGTAAAATCTCCTTTCAGCTTTGGACATTAGCCATAACAAATTAGTGTTGGAAACTTAAGGTTGTCTCTTATATACTGCCACTAAAGCTAACCTTAGAGCCAAATTAGGACCTAATCATTGGGAATTTTACATTATTCATGAGTTAAATGTCCTCCAAGGATGGGACGTCTGTCATCCCAACAGTGCTTATTATATTGCAATGGTTAAGAGTGATGCCCTGACCAATTCACAGTGGAGATTTGATATCGTACTAGGAAATTTTGCTTAGATTAAAATATGGAAAGATGGCAATATTTTGATTGCCAAACTTCCTTGATTTGGCTCGTGGGGAGCCCAACTCTTGAGAAGGCAATGCTCCCATTCAATCAGAAACCTATCTTGGATCAAGCAATTTGGCAATGAGGTCGTACTTATGAGAGGTAGTCTTTGTTTGTTCTTTTATTTCTCTCACCAAAGCAACTGAAGTCCCCAAAATGACAAACTCAAATAATTGATCGCCAAAAAGGGGAAGAAAAAAAGATACATAGATGCATATTATTACAATTAAAAAAAAACATGCCAATGAAAAGTTGGTAATCAAAGAACAAATCTTGTGTTAACAACACAACTTTTAATATCCTCCAAACAAACTGAAAAAGAATGAAGAGCAAAAGAAAGTACAGGAAATCAGAACTAAAATAAGGGAAACCTAGTATTGGGGCGTAACTGTAAAGGCAGATGCACAGCATCAAACACTATTAACCCCACAAACAGGTCTTTTCTTTTGAACCAAAAAAATATGGAGAACATCAGTATGAACAAAAACAAAATGTTCAAGTAAACAATTTCATTGACTGCTATATACGAACTTATGTGATTGTGTAAACTTATGGCACACATTAATGGCTGAATGAATCTGCAACTGAGACTGCAGCACTGTAACTAACCCAATACACAGTTGCAAAGCAACAGCAAGGAAAGCTAGTACTATAGTTGAATAAATTAGTTGCCGGATCCTATTCCTTGCAGACTTTGTCAAACAAGTACCACAGAATCTCTGACTGATTATTCTTATGATCCCAACAAAAAAAAAACCATTAAAAGCGATTTATAAAATCAAAAATTTCAAAACAAACATACTAACAACAAATTATGCCTAAAATCTGTTGTGGTCCAGTTAAATGTCACTCGATTGGACATTCTATTTACAGCCCTAGTAAAGCCATAAAATTATCTACTGAACATCTAAACAATGGAGAATGCCACTAGTTTGCTCTGCAAAGCCGAAGACATCAAACAACCATTGAATATCATAAGACAAAAATCAGAGCAATGACAATCACCAAAAAAGAAAAGTGTTACTTGACAAAGTTTCTTAATTCAGAAATTTGCCAGCCATCAAATTCTATCGAATTCTAGTGTAGCTGAGATTTTATTGTCAGAGTCGGTTCACATGCCCATAACTTTCAAGAACACGAAACACAGCAACTTTCAGCACAATATCCCTTGATTTCAGCAGCTCAAAGATACAAACATCTCCTTCCCCCAAATTATTTTCCAATGTAAATTCGTACCACCCTTGGCTTAACTTAGCTCTACCTCCCCTATAAAGGCATCGGACTGGCCACTGCTTCCCATCAGAAAACTGAAGTTTAATGAATCCTGAAACCCCATTTAGATGCTTCTCAGCAAAGCAAGACGGCAAATACTGCACAGGGAAAAGGAATTGCATCTGACACTAAAGCATAGAATGGTGAAAACTGAAATGAAAATAAAATTGCAGAGAGGGTAGTGACTCACCATAATGCAACCCCTGTACAGATAAGACGGTCGCAGAACAACCCTACAGAAAGGATTAATTGGCTCAAATGCTTTGGCAGCATTTACTGCCCTTTCTCTTTCTTCAGCAGTCACAGTTCGCTTTCTTGCTGAAGCACTTTCATAAAACCTAAAGCGCATGTCAATTTCATCTTGTTGAGCTGATGGATGCTGCTCATCTGCATTTCATTGAATCAATAAAATAAAAGGATCTTTGCTTCTTCATAATTAACATGAAAATGAGAAAATACAATTCTAATGAACTTACTAGGATCAATTTTCCGCTTTTTCCTTCCAGGTTTTTTAGGTCTTTGTATTTCCTCATCTGGGCTAAAAGACTTCACATCTGCACAATTTTTAAGCTCGGTCTCATTAAACTGAACACCAATGTCTTGTGCAGCTTGATTTGTCATATGTGAAATACTAGCACCCTTTGATAAGTGCAGATTCCCTTCATCAAACCAATTTATATAATTAAGTTTAGACTCATTAAACAAATTCTGCAATGGAGGGCAACTGTAGCTTTTGTTAATGGTGATTTGATCAAGGCGTTCATCAAAAACCTTACTTTTCAGAGAATTAGGAACCAAGCACGGAGCGGAGGAGCTCAAGTATTCGACAAAGTCATCATCTTCCATTTCTTCAAATGCAAGATATCTTCTGCCACTTGGAGCATTAGATTGATAGTTTATCTCGGAAGCAGACAAATTGAATATATGAACAGTAAAAACTGCATGCCCTTCGTATCTGAAGACCAAAAAGTATCCGACACATATAGAATAGCGTTCCATAAATTCTGGCCATCCTTCATGAAACCAAAATTTGTCATCAGCTTTTATTAATCCTACAGGCCACACAGGACCACCAGGAACACTGAGTCTCCCAAATGCAGTTAAGTCATTTCCAAATTTTAGAACAAAATTATCAGGGATCCTCTGCAGATAAACAAAATATATATCATACTCCATGATTTAATAATGCAGAAGATACAGTATAGCGCAGAAGATATATTTTAAAAAAAAAATGAAACTTCGACGTGATTTAACATTATACTACATGATTTTAGCACAAGTAAACAAGAGGCTACTATTTTTTAACAAATAATCAAGGAACACAGAGCATGTGTTTTTTTCTTCAAGAACCACGGCTTGTTAGGCGATAAATCCAGATAAAAAAGAGGAGGGCAAAGAAGACAGTGTTATCATGTGACTATAAGACTTCAAAATCAAAACCAGCAGAGACTAAATGGTGTTTACTTCTCACATATAATCATATCATCATTCATCAATGCCTATATGTTACAGAACTTAATAAGGTGTCACAACAATGTCGAAGTTCAAGTATTACTAAAACTTAATGGTCGTTAGTGAATCAGGTATTATTACTGTCACAACATAAAAGTGAAACAAATCATTGAATTCTGACTATATATCAGCTTTCATTAATGCTATTATAGGCTACCCAACACCATCAGGAACACTGAATCTCCCGAGTGCAGATAACCAAATTTTACAACAATCTATCAGGGATTCTGTGCAGATAAAAGAAATGCATATCATACTCCATGATTCAATAATCAGAAGACACAGCATACCCCAGAAAATATATTTGAAAAAAAAAAACCTTTGAGCTGATTTAACATTATACTGCATGATTTATTGATTTTAGCACAAGTAAACAAGAGGCTACTATTTTTTAGCAAATAATAGAAGAAGAGAAAGCCTGTGTTTTTTCTCCTAGAACCAGGGGTTGCTAGGTGAAAAATCCAAGTAACAAATAAAATGAGGGCAAAGAAGACAGCATTGTCATGTGACTATAAGACTCATTTACTTGTCACATGTAATCATCATCATTGGTCAATGCCTATATGTAAGAGAACTTATAAGGGATCACAACAATGTCAAAGTTCAAGAACTAGTAAAACTTAATGATTGTTAGCCACTGACGTATTATCACTGCTGCAACATAAAAGTGAATATAAATTGTTGGATTCCAACTGTATATTCCTTCATGAGATCTATAAGATGCAACAAATGACAAAGCACACAGTAAACTGCAGACAAGATAATTATGATAGAGTCATTTTGTAAATAACCTAAAGCAACTCATACTCATCATGTAATAATTTAATTCTTCTTGTCCAATTCCACTATGCAACCTAAGTGGAATGATCAATTGAGCACATCTAGATGAATTCAGATATTAGATAACCGCTGAGAAAGCAAAAGAAGGAATTCTAAATCTTGTATGGCTAAACCATATTGAATTCAAAGCATCTACCACTATATTGAATTTATTGCTCCAAGTAGAAACACTGAAAAAAAAAGGATGGGGAAAACAGGGAAAAAAAAAAAATCCTAGGAGCTAGACAACAAAAGAAATTTTCTTGCAATAAAATGCAAGTGAAATGTCTCATTTCTCAAACACACACACACACACCAGGAAGAAAAAAAGAGAACAAAAGAAACAAAGACCCATGACCTCTTAGCTATCACGCTGCAGCTAAGCTAGACAATAGATACTCTTCTACACAGTTCAACAAAAACGATAAGATCAGAGACCCAAATTTCTACTGGCATTAGTTCTCCTTAATCAAACAAAAAAATTGGGAATCCCATCAAATCCCTAAATACACAATTTTGACTACCATTTTCGCACAGTATTTGATCTCATTCACCAAAGACAAATTCTAGGTTTCATCTCTTCACACCTAGAATCTCAAAAGTTCTAAACTTTATCAAAATCCCAGACATAAACAAACATACACACAGTGAAAAATCACACTTTAGAAGCAAGACACGTACACAACCATATAGAAGAAAGAAAGGAAAAGTGAAAGAGAGATTGACGTTACCAGTTTCCTGTCTTTAATGGTGTTGGGAAGAATTAACTTGTGGAAATAAGGTCTAGGCATTTTGGGGATTTCGAGTTTTTGGTGTTTGTGGGTTTTATATCATACAGATGGAGAGAGAAAAAGAAGGTCAATCAGATCATGGTGATATGATTATGATGACGATAAGACCTCTCTCTATTTGAAAGATAATTTCTTTGATTTCAGATCTGTTTCTTTCTTGGTTCTTTCTTTTCTTTCGTCTCTCCACGCTTTCGCCACTGCTACTGGTTTTAGTCAAACAGTGCCTTAAAAAGACTCTTGACCCCAAAAAACTGAACGAGTTGAGCTGTACCAGTCACCCACTTGGTCAAGTCGTTTTGACTCACCGTAACTAGGATTGCTAACTCAGCTGAATCACTACAACTCAGTAACTCTTTTGCTTTCATAGGACAATGTGGGCCAATGATTGAAGATGCCTTCTGGCTAGTACTTTGTTGTACTTTCTTAATGTGAGCCCTTTGTTTGGTTTTTCAGTCTCACAATAATGAATAGCAGTTTCTTTCGTTAAATATAAAAAAAAATTTAATTTTCCATATTCCATAATATTAAAAAAAGGAAGTAAATATAAATATAAAATTTATTCAGGAAAATGAAAATTCGTAAATTTAGAGTGATGATTTTTGCCAAACCAAGTGAAACCAATTAATTAAAAAAACAATGCCAAACAATTTTATGGTTCATTTTTTTTTTGGGGGGGTAATTAGTGAGTGTTGTTTCATTCATTAACATAATACAAAATATGAAATATTATTATTATTATTATTCCACACTTAGTAGTGAAAAAGAGGCAATATAAACTAGTGGAATTATTAGTGGTGCACATTAAAAAAAAATGTTTTATTTCTGATGATGCAAAATTGCCGCTATATTAAAGTAGTTTAGTAGCATTAAGAAAAGTAATATATATAGCATTTTAATTATTATTTTTACTTGTTAATCCATTCAATTAGTATGCACTATTAATAATTAGTACTGCTAATAACCACTAATTATACTAGTTATTAATTAGTTATTGTATATTAATAATAAACATTTAATATATAAGTTATTAGTTATTTTTTATTAAATTATTTTTTATTTATTTTAGACTTTAAATGAGTGAGAACATAAAATTTATTTTATTTTGATTTCTAAAGATTAAAAATGAAAGTTTAATTAGTTGATAAATTGAATTAACTGAATATCTGAATTGATACTAAACAAAATCTAATTATCTTAAAATAATTGAAAAATCGAATTAAATTATTTATAATTTATAAAAAATTAAATTGGTTTGGACCAAAAATTTTGAACGATTTCAATTATATATTTTTAAAATCTTTTAAATTCGAGTTCCATCTTAAAAATTTATAAATTTTGAATAGAATCTTATCCCTCGGCAATTCTCTTCTGTGGCTGTTCTTCCCATGACATGACCAAGTTGACGATCTAATTTGTCCTGACAACTTAATATGAAATGAATTTGAGGTAACATATTCAAATATCAATTCCTCATGTCACATGTCATCAAATGATTGGTTATCAAATCACGATCAATATTAATATTTATTTGGAAGATCTAGTTGAGCTGAATTTATTATATACTTGGCAGTGGAACGGGGAAACCCACTCTGTGCCAAGGGAGGCCCTGTCTGTCTTTAGTGTAAATCGTTTTTGCCAAATGGAATGGCTTGAACATGATTGAAATCTTGTAATTTTGTAGCTTTGTTCCAATATATCTATGTTAAAAAAAAATTTATTAGATACTCCTATATAGTAACATAGTTGAAATAAATTTAATTTATAAAATAATTTCACTCTAAATAGATAACAGTTTCATCCCATATATGTAATAGCGAGATCTAAAATATATCATCTAAGTCCAATTCGATTTAAATCTCCTTTCTAAAAGATCAAACTTCAAAATAATTCATATAAAAGAGTTCAATATATTAAATCAATGTAATTAATAAAATATTCATATTTTAATGTGTACTTTCAATTTAAATTTATTTGATAAAAAATTTTAAATCAATAAAGCCCTCGCATAAAACTGCATCCATCTAAAATTCACTCCAAACCCACAAGATGATCAAGTTCAATAATAGCACTAACTAAATATATTGATGTATATTCATTGGTTCTATACAAATATAGCTCATTTTTATATATATACTTAATGAGCATATTAATATAGTGATATTATTGTGTAGAACATAACTAACTTAGTTATCCAAAATAGGAGATGATAATTGATGATATCTATGTGTATAAATTTTTTGTCTATTATGAGATAGTCTTCTATTTTAATTTTCATCATAATGGTAAAACCACCTATAAAAAATGTGAGAAACCAATTATACATTATCATTGTATCGATGTCTAGGTGAAAATATGATGATTAAATAGGCACTTCAAAAATGTTATTGCATTCTTATAAATCTTATTATTAATTAAAATTCATTAGATAGCATTTAGAGAAAAATTTATATATAAGTTTATCCTTAAAACTTCTTAACACTTATTTTATTATATGGACTCAGGTGTTATTATTCATTAAATAATTAATTAGTATAAATAAATTATCAATCATGAGACAAATATGTGGGATGGTGTATGTGTATAAATATATAAAAGGCAAAATTATATTTTTAAATTAAATATTATTAATATTATTTCTCTATCAATTATGATTTTTCATGTAATTAGAGATGGACTATAATTATATTCAACACTCCTTTGACATTTAATTGATGAAATTAAAATGTCTTTAGAGTAATGTTTTTAGAGTTAGACTGAATCACAGTCAAATTGATAAAATTAAAAATCAATTTGTAATTAAATTCAATTAAAAATAAAATAATTATAAAAATGGTCAAAATAAAAAAAAAAACTTAAAACTAGTCCGATCTAAACCTATGTCATTTTATTAAAAAATGTCTTTTTATAAAAAAAAATAATCTTTTAAAAATTATGTTGTTTACTCAAAAATTTTAAATATTAAAAATATTGTTTATTTTTATTATGTTATACTTTTTTATTTAAATATTTTTTTAATTTTTTAAAAAATATTTTATTAAATTGAAGTCAAATGACTGATTTAATAACTAATTTGATTTTAAGAATATTGCATTAGAGGCATATATAGCACAAAATAAGTAATTTGAAATAAATTATCTGGTAAATAATAATTTAAAAGATATAACAAATCAAAATATAATTTAAATATAATATATCATTCAAATCAATTTGGGAAGGCACAAAACTTAGGAAACCAGTCCTTGGCTTGTGGGTGAATCGAATTTAGGAACGGGTGAACCCGAAACAAAACATCCTTTTTGTTGCTTTCATTATAGATGAGGTTTTCATTACACGTGTCGCTTCAGGGTACTAAAGGGATCATCCCACTGTCCCTTAGGAAATGGATGGTCCAATTATTACACTCATCAGTAGAATTATGCAGACTCAGTTCCAATAAAAATCAAAATTGTGCAGAGTTGCAGATTTCAGTTAAAAACATTTCATCAATTATTTGATACTTATTACTCCTACTGTTAATTTTTTAAAAAATTTTTGCTTCTAGCATGGATTTAGGACTTAATGATGACAATCATATATTTTTTTTGATAAAAAAATTATGATTTCATAATTTTATAATAACAATTTATATTTTTTTTGAAAAATAAATTTATAATTGCTACTATTAATTTAAAAATGATTATTGTTAACACGGTTAAATTATATTGATATGATATTTAAATACGTGACTCGTATGAAGTAACTTTTTAATTAATATTTTTAAATTGTATGATTGAAAAATGCAAAGATTTTGTAATATTTTACAATTATATATAAGACTATTTATCTAGTTTTTATCTTGATGTGTTATGATTGTTTTTGAGGTGTCATACATAAAGGCTTGAGATTTTTATTTTGAAATTTTAAATTTTAGATTCTATATGTTTTTTAAAAAATAATTTATTTAAGAAGAGAAATATTTTTAAGAAAAATTTTTTAATATCTAAAATATATTAAAATAAGAAGAATATATAAATTTGACTATAAAATATTTTATATTTATATTTTAATACTTAATGGCAAAAATATATTAAAAATAAAAAATTTTATAGTGATTGATAATGAATATTAATAATGAAGAATGATTAGTGATAATAAACATATTCATGGATATATATTTATGTGATTTATTTTTTATTTGAATAAAATTATCCAAATCTGAAAAATGAATTCTTCATTTTAAAAGAAAAGTCATTTTTCTTAAAAATGATTTAATTTTTCTTTGACTGAAAAAACATTTTTCAAATCATTTTGAATTAATTTTTAATTGTGTTAAATTTTTAAAGTTAATAAAATAAAAAAATTACTTTACACATAAAAAAATTTAACACAGTTCATATATATATATATAATAGCAAAATAAAAGAAAAAAGTTGAATTATTTGTTTGAAACTAAAATAACAAATTTATTTATTTATTTAATATATTATTTTTTGTAAAAAAAAAATCGAATTATAGTTAAGAAAACAAAGCAAGATCCACCTGGCTTGCCTTGATAATCGTCTCGCGTGCCCTTAACAGTTTCCAAGGAGAAAACATATGATAACACAAAGAAACCAATGGTTGAGAACGCCAAAGCAAACATTTGATCATTGAAATTCTATTCATCAAGCCCTGCTCTAAACATCTACATGCTGTTTGTATTTCTCTATATTTGTCTCCTTTTCAATTACTTAATTTTCGTTTATTTTCCAATCCAGCATAAGCTATATTGGGTTTGCTTTGATTATGTTTCATTTTTGTTAATCCGATTTAATTATAACTGATCATTAGGATTTAATTTTCTGGTTTCCTTTAGATTTGTAATTCTTCTTTTTGTTAGATTGGATAGTGAACTTCATATATATTGTTCATGCAGAATATATACGAATATCATTATGCCTACACATAATAAACGATTGCTAAATATGGTTGCGGTAATGGTGGTAGTGGTGGTGGTGGCGGAGACGATGATTATTGGTGCAAATGCAAGTGATAACAACGATGTTTGGAGCCCTTGCTTAGATGCTAAAGTACAAAAATTGGATGGTTTCACATTTGGTGTTGCATTTTCTAGTAGAGAATCATTCTTCTTGGATCAAGTTCAACTCTCACCTTGTGATTCTCGTCTTGCCCTTTCCACCAAAATGGCACAACTTGCTATGTTTAGGCCTAAAGTTGACGAGATTTCTCTGCTTACCATCAATAGCACTTCCTTTAATCCGGTATGTCTATCACAAGGAGATTTCTTTGATTTCTGTTACCAAATCATTTACGAGCATAACCTAGGATGCCATTAGTCTCTACCATTTGTACATCTCGCCATAATATTCCTTGGTATCCATGAATTTTTCCAGGCCACATCTGGCTATATGGTAGCATTTGCTGGAAGGAAGTATGCAGCTAGATCACCCCCAATTATGGTTGTTGACAATAGTATAATGACTACTAGTTTCACTCTGGTAATTGCACCAAACATGTTCATATGCTCTTTTTTCCAAAATAGCACCATGCACGCATTGAGTACATGTTATTTGTATCACAGGTCCTAGAATTCCAGAAAGGTACTCTCCAGAACTTGTACTGGAAGAATTTTGGGTGTGAAGCTTGCCCTAAAAGTTTTGTTTGCAACAATGGCAAAGACTGTGCAATTCAAACCTCAAGGTGTAAAAGTTTTGGCGGCTCTGTTGACTGCAACCTGGGAATACAACTAGCATTCTCAGGTACCGACAAGAATCTTGAATCGCTTAATTCGTGGTACGAGGTATCAAATCTCCGACAATACTCTCTCTATGGCCTGTACAAGGATCTTCATGACTCCATTGACCAATTTGCAGGGCAGTTCTAAGATCCTTTTCTTTACAAGCTAACTTGGTTTAGTTAATCATCTGTATTAGTCAATATACAGCCCGGTTGCATAAGAATGCAATAACTTTGCCAAGTTTACTCTATGAAAGTGTTGCATTTCAATAAAAATGTCGTCCACAGTATCCAATATACGTATTCAAATTTTCTAATGTATGCTGCTTTGCACAAGACAATTTAAATCTCACTTTTTCATGTGAATACTGCTGCATGTCTGTATCGGACCCCACTAAGCAATCCATAACCACAAGACCATAGCAAATTCAACCATCAACCTCTATGGCCTAGCATTCTCATATACAGCAGAATAATATTACAACGCACATCACAGATCATGCTTCTAAAGTTTATGATGCAAAAATAGAGCAGTAACTATTCCAGTGGGCCAAGCATATAAGGAACATATTCAGAGATACTACCAATGTAGGCACTAAAAAGCTAGAATTCACTTGCCAAAAGTAGCAACTTTACAAAATTTCATTTGTATGACTCCCTTTGTATAGCATTGCATCTAATTGGAGTCCTAGCTTATGAATATGGGAGCAAAATCTTCAAAAAGAGCAAGTTTCATTCTTCCAGCTGAGTGTTCGGTATTATTCTGGTGTCAATTTGCAGGTTTAATTGACTAAATCTTTGCATGTGCATGTTTTCTTTCCCTTTTTCTTTATTATCACCATTGAGGTTGCCAGTCTCCATGCTTTCTATGTTCTTTTTCTGCTCACTACCATTATCAACAGTGTTACCATCATCTTTATAATCACATCTATCACCAATACCAACATGCTTGCTACTATCAGAGCAACACTTTCTTTTCTTCCATCTCAACTTCATTGCCATCAGGTTGAGAATCAGAGAATCCATATTTATGCTCATTTACATATAGAGATTTTTCATCATCATGGGTGACAAGCTTGGATCCTTCACTTGCAGTGTGCAGTTCTTTCTTCAGAGTCCAAGCTTTGATCACCAAAATTTGAGTCGGTAAAAGTGATTCGAGTTTGAATTAGAAAATGTGCCAGAGACTTGAAGCCCAGCTCTCTAACCTGAAATGTCCACCAAAGTTAGAAAGTGCATGCTCGACCATTGGTAGACCCTTTAGTTTTAGTTTGTCAGATACCATTATCAGAAATCATACAATGAAATAAGGTGTGCACTCACACCCACTATTACATATGCAAAACTCCCACATGCAAGCAACAAAATTTTAGAGCATGTTTACTTATAGAAAACAACTTTTTATTTTTTATTCTTAATTTTTTTAGAAAACATTTTTATGGAAAATAATTTTTCATTTAAAAAACATGCTCATTTATTAAAAGTAAAAAATCATTTTCTATTTAGAAAATATTCATTACCCCTTCATTAGTTAATTATATTGTTATCTATATTAATAGTTTTCTAAAATAAAATATAAAAATATATAATCATTAATTTTGTGTAATAAATTTTGCCCATATATTTCAAAATTTATATCATTAAAATTATTAACTCTTTTAAATAAAAATATTATAAAATATTTTTTTTAAAATAATATTATGGAGTCAAAGACATTATATCTCTTATATACATAATAGTTATAATGAAGACTTAATATATGAAAATAAAAAAATAAAAAAATACTATCCACATATAAACTAAAAAAAAATAATCCGAACAGAAAGAAAATAAATTAAAAAGTAAAAAAAATAATAAATATAGATGCAAACCAGTGGCAAAACTAGAAAGTATTTCGAGGGAGCTCACTCTTGAATTTCAAAAATTTTTAGTGCAATTAAATAAGAATTTAATAATTATAAAATTGAATAAATGTACACATCTACATAGTAACCATTAGTTGACATTTGAACTGTTAGTATCGGTCCTACGACTAAAAAGAGACAATTATATCCTGCGAGTATGCATTTATTGAAAACCTTGGAAGATTCATTTGTTCACTTATTGCAAAAATCTCTTTCTCAATGTGTAAAACTAGATTGTCATTCATCCACTCGTCTCCCATTCTGCCATGCAAGTCACTTTTTACAGTTTTCAATGCAGAAAATACTCTCTCAACAAAAGCAGTTGCAATTGATAAAACTAATGTCAACTCGATTAGGCAATACACTAATGGAAAATTTTTATTTTTGTCAGTTTCAATCATCTTCCAAGCAAGACTTCCCAAATCTCCAATTGTAGAAAATTGAGTATCGTGTTGCATATTATGAATGTAAGTTTGAAGTTGTTGCTCAAGTATTAAACAATCAATCATTAAGAAATCCTCTTGATATAATTCAACAAGATGGAGCAACTTATGAAGGTCGAATTGAGAGAAAGAATCTCTTGGATCAAGACATGATATGCAATTAAGTAAAGTTTGCGCTTGCTTTCAAGAAATGATTATTCATCTCCTGTATAATTAAATCAACAACCTGACATTGCAATAATGATAGAATTAATAACCAAGAAAAATCTTTTGGCAAATATAATGAAACAAGATTTATTGAAATAATATTTGACAAAAAAATTCCACATGATAATGATGAAAGTTAGTAATGTTTTGCCCTTTACATCTACCATGACCACGGGTTATCATATTGTCTTCCATATTAAGCATTGAGACCATGTTCTTCTCATAAAACATATTGACTTTATCTAAAAGTATCTTTCATCTCTTCTCTCTAAAGTATTGTAGCTGAAATTTCACAATATCAATGAAACTCATGACTTGTATAATATTTTGATCCTTTTGTTGTAAGACAAATGATAACTCATTTGTGATTCCCAGCAAATACCTCATCAAGTGCAACGCAAAAACAAACTCATAATTTTTCATCCTATCAATCAAACCTGTGACAACACCTCTATTTGTCATCAGAAATAACATCATCATATATATTTCCCAACACTTCCATCACTGGATTCCACATAGAGAATAAACAAAGTAATGTTAAGTAGTGTGATCCCCAACGAGTATCCTTTGGTCATGTTAAACTAGTTTCTTGATTTTTGTCTTTTCCGCTAGTAATCTCTCCACTTTTTAACAAAACAACCATTCCATCATGTTCAATCTACCTAACTTGATCTTTTCTTTTACAACAGTCATTTTCACAATCATAGTAACATAGCCAAAAAATTTACTCACAAAGATGTTGCCTTTGGCAACAACAATGTTAATTAAATGGAGTTGGTAAAAAAAACAATAGACATACCTTGCATATGGATTTTCCTTCAATATGAGCGCCTTTAACCCATTGAACTCAACTCGTGTATTTGAAGTCTCATCATATCCTTGACTTCTCAATCTGGGTAATAATGATAACCCATACTTTGCAAATAATGCATCAATAGCATTCTTTAAAGAAATAGAGGTAGTGTCATGCACATGCACCATAGCAAGAAATCGTTCAATAGCATGCCCCTATTTATTTACATATCTTAAAACAACTCTTATTTGTTCCTTTATTGAAATGTCTCGAGACTCATCAATCATAAGAGAAAAAACACTATCTTCAATATCATTGATGATGACAAGTGTGATCTCCACGACATAAGCATATGCTAGTTCATTTTGAATTTTTTGGAAAGACATTTGATTGTTTTCAAGAGAATTTTGATTGATTACCTTGAAAACCTCTTCATTACATTGGCTATATCACTCAAGTAACTCAAGAAAATTGTCTTTATTTAAGGAATTAGTTGACTCATCAAGTCCATGAAAAGGTAAACTTTGCTTTAAAAGGAAGCGTGTCATATCCAACATCACTGTTAAACGAGTGCGATAAGCAACCTTCATCTTGCCCATGTGTTTCTAACATATTTGTCACACTATGTCTTTGATCTTGAAAAAGTTGACTATATCTAAGTTGAATTTCATATGAGATTGTTTTCTACCACTACTCATTTAAGAAGCATTACGCTCATTTAAAAAGTCAATACTGCAAATTTGTTTCAAAAACTTCTCTATATTCTATCATAAATAAACAATCTCAATAAATTCATGTTACTCACAATTCACAAAATAATGAATTTTCAATTCAATTCACAAGTCATAAACTAATTCACAATTCAATGAGAGTTTTTTAAATTCTCAATTCAATAGGATTCCTAGATTCTAAATTTACAATTCAATAAGGATTCTAAATACAAAGGTTTTCTAAATTCTAAATTCATAATTGACAATTCTACATTTTCAATTCACAATTTTAAACTAATTCACAATAAATTTGATTAGAATTTCTAATTTCACAATAAATTCAATTAGGATTCCCTAAATTCATAATAAACTTAATGAACTAATTCACTATATTCAATGAGATTTCCCTAAACTCAATGAACATAAAGTCAATGGGAGTTTTCTAAATTCAATTAATTCACAATAATCTAACCTAAACTCCAAAAAAGGAAAACAAAATGCAAAGCACTTGTTTGAAGCTGCTAGCGACCGATAATGGCGATTGAGAGATGAGAAGAAGAGGAGATGGATAGGGGGGATGGGTGAGGAGGGAAGGGAGAAATTTGTCGAGAGAGAAGGGAGATCTATTCTATAGCCAACAATAAAGTAGGGGCTGGTGTCCAACCCTGTCCTCCTCCACATCCCTCTTCACTAGTTTAAGGGAGGTTTCAACCCATATCAATCCCCCTAGTTTCGCCATTGATTCAAACTTAATCTATAAAGTTATTATCTTGAAAATTATTTTTGTCTTTCAATATTTTTTCACTTAATCTTAAATAAAGGAAAATGATAAAAAAAACAACTTAAAGTTATTTTTCATACATTGGTTATATTTTGGAAAACTGAAAAATTATTTTTCAGTTTTTTATTTGAAAATTTTTTATATGTGAACATGATATTCTGTTTTCTAATTTTCTTAGAAAATTTTTTCAAAAAACAATCTTAATTTTCTATAAGTAAACATGCCCTTATTAGCCGAACCTCCTCCACGCATTTTTCATCATTTTTTACCAAACTACCACCTTGCAGTTGAAAAAGTCTTGGTTTTTTTTTTCCTTTTTGTAGTTATAAAATGAGGGAAAGGCCTGTTTGAATTGCAATTGTTGACCTAGCTAAAGAGTCCAATGCAGGACAGGAGCAAGACACATGCACATAGAGTTACTGAGTAAAAACAGAGAACACAATCTTGCACACACACACATATGTAACTGGTAGGTAGTATTAACCTTTTTATAAAGAGAACCGGTGGGTACCCATCCTTTTGCCTTCCTGCAACAACTGCAGTCGCAAAATCCACGACAAACAAGGCAAATCAAATTTGGATTCTTGTTCACTTCAATCACATTCTCTCCATATCTGGATTGACCACATTCCAATAAACTATTCAAGAAGACTGCTATTGAAAGACTGATTTTAACTTGGATATATTAAACCATGGCATGCTTAAAAATAAGATTATATTTCCTATCATCTCAAACATCCATTCTTCTGCTCCACCAAGGTATTCATGTTCATGGTCTAGATAGTACCTTTGTAATTGATTGCATTACTAGCAACAAATATGAAAGTTGATGGATGGATGACAAAAAGGACCTTTGAGAATTGTTTTTTAAAATGATGATATTCCATCTCATCATTTATTGATGCTACAATCAGAAGTTTACCTATTACTTCTAGCATAAAAGAAATGCTAGATGCTTAAAACATAAGGTGGAAAAAAAAAAAAAAGGAAGCTTTCCTCTGTATTTCAAATCACAGAGAAGACTAAAAAAAGTGGGGAAAAAATTAACTCAAATGGTCATTCATACTGTTGCTCTATGCTGGGTTGTTCTGCTTAGCAAATATTGTGATGCATTGCATGGATTTCCCAGGGACTCTCCTTATGGCTCCCTCCTGGTCATTTTTGGATTTTGAAATCCTTAGTGTCAAGCTAGTACCAGATTCCAAGAGGCAAGGAAATGCAAGAATAGGTGCTAACATATTTGAACCAGTAAGGACTTTTTTAGTTTTAAGAATGTCAACAAATACCTCATGTATAAGCAATCGCCACAAAACTGCCCTTAGACCAAGTTGCATTTACAACAATGGATATGACGCCTAAGAGTTTTCTTCCCGCAAAAGTAGATGTCATCGCTCAGCAATGCTCAATTGAAGCAACAGAGATTAAGAAAATTGGAGATGAAAAAAAATTAAGCAATTGGTTGGTACATTTAGATGACCAATCACACTAAAAAAGACCACTGAATTTGAATGCTCCACAGAATAGATTCTAAATCATTTTCAGGATTTCAAACAACTGACATCCATAAGATGATATTATATCGAGACATAGAGACCCCAGTTGTGTTAGAAGTCGGCATGAGTTTACCATTTGACTGGAATTACATAAAAATAAGGACTTCTATCACCATTCTTTCGATGCATTTTCTGACTTTCAGGAACTTTCCAACATCTAAGCCCATATTAAAATGAATGCAGTCTTTCACAAAATGTCACGATGGATTACATCTATCAGCATACTTAAGCTCGTTGGTCTATAAAGATCTTCAGCAAAATAGTGAAACAAATCAGAAAAGTTATAAATTTATTTCCTCAAGGAAGACGCATAGTTTATGTCCAATCCAAACAATAAAAACCATTACGGGAGGAGTGATCTCTTTACAAGTTTCAACATTTCTGTATATTTGCCTCATGTAGGATGGCTCACCTAAAGATAAGCTCTACAGACTTTGTGAGGGCAGTGGCTTGCGATTTTTAGCTTCCTGCACTTTTTAATTAAATGGACATGCAAATCGCTTAGATTGACGCCCAGTTCATGCCAAAAGAGTCAGAATTCATGAGATTTATTTAATGTTTACAGCCAACATTCATAACGATGTGCCAAATTAACAGTGAAATTTCTTTGGAAAAAAGAAGAAAGATAATGTAAATACAGTAATTCCTAGTATAGCATGTTTACCCAAAAGGAAACAAAAGCAACCGTGTTAAGGAAGAATAGGAAAAGATTTAGATCAAATGAAGAGAAAAACTGATTACCTGCACTGATGGCATGTTTCTCCCTTCTCTGGATCATATATATGCTTTCCATCCTTGCCATATCCATTCACAAACAAAGTCCAAGTTGTTTTACAATCACCCGAAAGCTTCTTATCTTCTTCTATATATATTTCTGGCTTAGAGACGTCTCGTAACCGAATATCTAGATTCTTATTGCACCCTTTCAGACTCTTCAACCTAAAAAGCACAAAATACCCAAACAAGATCACAGACAATTCACAATGAAAACAACGATCCACATTTTTGCTTGTTCTGCTCATCTTATTTATTTATTTCCTTAACAAATGGAAACAACCAAAAACATATTCTTTCAACCTTAGCTTGTGAGAGAGGAAAATAAAGAGGGAAAGCAATCATATGTGTAAAGCGCATAAAACCCGATTCATCTAATGGATTTCCTGGAGAAATTTTGAAGTTCACAATTTTTGCAACCAAAAAATCCTACATCCACATGCTTTTCTTTTTCTCATCTTTCTATTCAGCTATTCAATATTTCAAAACTTGTACTCTTTAATGGGCTAAGAAGTTTAAACAAGGGCTGGAGATAGAAATGGCGAGCATTATAAAGCAATGACGTCATTCTATCCCATTCTTCTAGAAGGCTGGAAAATAGATTTTTTTTTTTCTACTGAACACTGAATCACTCCAAATTTCTTGGTGACTAAAGATGGGCAAATGACGAAAATTCCATTCTCAATACAGAAAGGCAAATTATCAGACTCATCTTCAAACAACCAAAGAACAAAACACTAATTTTAATAAAATCCTCTTTCCATTTGCCTCGTTTTCATATACAGCCAACAACTAACCAAACAAAACCATCACAAAATAAAAGAGAAACTCACTAAAGAATCAAACTTTGTCATCAACCAAACACGAACAAAGAAAAAAAAAATTGTTATCTAAAAGGAGGCAACGGGTTGGGACGTTTCTTGAGAGAAGAAACGTTTCGAGAAGTTTTGCTGCTTACATATGAGACAGGAACACGCACTTGTCTGTTGTTTTATGGTCCGATTATTTATTATTTATTTGTTAGTAACTGGTAGCGGGTGCTTCTACATTGACTTTAAAACATTACATACTATAATTGCAATAATAAATTTCAAATAAATTTAATATTTATTTTTATTAAATAATCAATTATTATTTTATACAAAATTATTATTTAATAAATAAAATAATAAAATAAAATTTTAAAATTATGTATGAAAATAATTATAATAAAAAATTATTTATTAACTTATATTTTTAATTTTATATGATAAAATTAAGAGAAATTTTATTAAATTTGACAAAAAAAATTTTAATAATTAATTAAATAAATAGTATTAAATATTTTATAAATTAAAAATAAAATTAACAAATAATTATAAATCATATATACATATGCAAGCAATTATAATAAAAATTGTTTATTAATTCATATTTCAATTTTGTGTAGTGTAATTTTAAGAAAATATTTATTAAATTTTAATAAAATAATTTATGATAATTTATTATACTATTTCTAACGTCCTCAACTATTTGCACTCTAATTGTAGCTTCTTGCATTCACCTTCAAAGAGAATATAAATAAATTATATAGAAAATTTTAACTATTTGCACCCGTTTAAAAGATATAAGAAATTTTAAGAGAAGTGCAAATAATAAAAAGCGTTGCTACATTTTACTAATAGAATGCCTCAATATGAGAATCTCAAAATTCATTTGAATATTAGCTTTTGTTATTTGCTTCATTGCATACTTCACTGCTTTGATTTTAAAATTGCTTTGACCTACTATTTGCGGGCTTTTAAAATAAGAACCATTCTAATCGATTGTTGCATTCAGCTTGGATTGGCTTTGGTTCTCATTGTCGTTTATTTGGCTCTCTTTGCTCAAATCGGTGCTTGGATAGTTTTGCACGTTCTACCACCGTTTATTGAGTCGTGATAAAGAAATTAATCTCCACAAATCGGTATCAAAACAACCCCGTCAATATAAATCTAATATTTATTTCTTTTGTGAAATTTACCATTTACTGAACCATCATTAAAAAAAAAAAAAAAAGGAACAGAAGTCATCCAGTTTAAGATACATTTCCTACATTTAATAAATATTGTGAACTAAAATTTATTTCATTCCTCCCTTCCATTCTCCCAACCAGCCTTAAAACTCGGAAACATATGACGGAGCTCAAATAACAAACCAGCTAATACGATACATGAATAAACGAATGATATCAATGATTCCATCTCTCGAGTCTGCAACAGTACAATATACAAAATCCCCATTACGAGGAGACATTTCTTGACTAAGCACCATGGTATATATGCACAAAAGATTTATATACGCACTCTAGATTGTCGACTTTGTACAGTTAGAATAAATGAGCTGGACAGCTACATCTCACATTGCAAAAATGCCTTACGTGTTGCCTATCAGCATTCGTATAAGCAGATAAAATGGATATAATGAGCAAAGCCATCAACGCCAACCACTTGATTACGCCATTCTTCAAACTGGGTTGTGATCCTACTAGCTTTATGATCACCATCCAGTAAGGCAATCAACCATCTGAGCAGTGGTAAATCAAACCACAAATTTTCTAGGCAGGTGGAGAATGCATCTTCCCATGGATATCTAACAAAAGATCTCGGAGCTCAGGGAAAACTGACAAAAGTAATAGTTCAAGTATTGCATATGCAAGTTGCTTCACACATATGGTAGACTGCAATTTCCAAGAGATTGAATCCGCTGGTACAGGTTAGAATATAACACAAAATGTTCCAATAAAGACGAAAGGCACAAAGATTTAAAATTGCCACAGCTTGTGAAAAGAAATAAAAAGTTGACAGGCTCAAACTTTGAGGTCTCATTATACAGGAAGTAAAGGTTTACGTGAAACAAGACTATTACTCATTCTGCGGCTCAGCCAATTGAACCAAAGGAACAAAATGGATAGAAGGCATACCTGTGTGAAATAGAAAATGTCTCTTGCACAGCGTTTGTACTGCTTGGCTCCAATCAAGCTAACTAATGCTGATGGAGCCCCATCTAACAAAAGGGCAAAATTTCTTAGTTATGTCAAACAATTAATCAAATCCAGATATTAGAAGTTCTGGATGATGATGATAAGAATGGTTTAAAATCTGCAGTCTGCTCATCCAAAAATGAATGAATAAATCTCAATGATCAATACATAGGGCTCCCTTAGTATTCTAGGAGCAAACTAGCTTAGCTACTTTAATTAATTGAAATGTCGTAGAATCAAATCCTGTAGGGTAGGAGGTATAAGGGATTGGGAAGAGTTTAACCTCAAGTGTGTAGAACAGCCATTGAATCAAAATAAATTTAATTTTAAAAATAAGACCAAATACCCTTGGTGAATATAACAAATCAACGCAACTAAATATTTTCACATAAAAGGGACATTTCTGATCCCATCTTAATCACATATGAGAGATCTTGTTCACATGGGCACCCATCACATATCAATTTAACAAAATATATAATTTATTTTCTTCCCTGAATCTTGACAAAGTTAACACTGATTAATTTCCAGGAATAGGAACATAACCACATTGTGGGGCTTGCTTCCTGTTATCCTTTGACAACTGGTAAAATAGAACAGCACATTATGCAAGCTCAAGAGTGCTGTAATAAACAGAACTTACATGGAATTTAAGCTTTAATTGACTATTGACATCAAACAGAATGGGGAAAAAGTTAGACTATTACCAAAATGAAGATCAATGGCTCATAAACTAACAGAACCATCTTAAAGGATATCATCAGATTTATCCTTGCGTCAAACAATCAAAATAAGAACACTGAATAAAACATCAAATTTAAAGAATCAACGCTTAAGAGAACAGTACTCACCAAAGAGCATCTTTTTTATATTACTAGCTCTACGAGCAGCCTCAAGTTGCTCCTCGAAGGAACCCTGTTTAGGGACCTTACTACCACCAAATTGGCTAACCGGAAAGGGAATTGAACTTAGTTGAGCATCATCAACTTTGCCTTGCGCAACCCCTACCCTTGTAAAGAACGTACCATCTGGCCACAGAGTCTGTAATCAATCCACTATTAGTTGATGAAACCAACTACGTGATTCCTCATCCAATATCAGCACAAATCAAATCATAATATAGTTCAGGTGCTTAACTTATCATATAAAAAATGGTGCATCTCAATGTCATATTGAGCATCATCACAATGCAAATACCCAAAAGAGTACAGTAATGGAGCAGCAAAAGAGCATGTTGCACCTCAATCCAACAAAACCTTGTCAACCAACTAACTGGGACAACTACAATAAAACTTTTAGGTTGAAACCCTTCTTCTAAAATTTTATTTCATTAAAATTGAATATTCTTGTGCTGGCAAGAGTTCTATACCAAGGGTTGAGGTTGACTAAGGTTCATCTGGCCTTGCTACAGATACTAACACCACCAATTGATTCCTCATATAAATGAAGCGTGTAATTATGTTTGTAATACATTTATACAGTCATAACACCATTCTTTAGATTTTGGTTCAGTCCTTACATCTTGCACCCACTGAATGCCCTTAGCTACAATGTCCTCTCTCCGAAGCCAAGAAATCTGCCGCAAGAGACAATCATCTATAGCATCTTCCATTATCAACTGCAGTATTTGCTTTGATATCCAAAAGACCTGTCTTCTGCACCAACCAAGATGAGTACATCTTAACTGCTAACTTATGGTAATGCACAAACCATACAATTGGAAACAGCTTAAAACAGAAAGAAACACAAAACCATAAAAAAGTTAGCTAAGCATTACAAAAAGAGGTACCATGGCAGTATTTTATAAAACCAAAATATATCAAACAACAAAGAAAATCACTTGAGGAATAGCTGTTACACTACAGAGAAAGGTAAAATAAAACCGTGCAGATTAGCATCGTAGCCAGGATTTTGCTTAAGGGAACAAGAAGGTTTGATCAAATATTGTCAAATAGTTCACCATGGATTAGGAAATCAATGATTAAGGAAACATTAAACAATGATAATAAGAAAACTGTGGCCCTAATCAAATTCCCATTGAAGTTGGGAGTATCCTGAAGAGGTAGGGGTTCTGTGCTGACTAGAATTCAAAAGAGACTGAAATCAAAGGAGATGTTTCTTGGATATGTTCTGTACGGTGTATGTTAATCTAGAAAAAAGTTGAAATTTAATTTCTTGGATATGTTCTATAATGGATGCAAAAAATGAACAGAAAACTACTAGTTATACGAATTTGGAAAGATATCGGTGAAGAAGAACTCATTAGTGTACAAGAGTGGACCATAGTGCGTGAATTGAAGTTTGAAAAATTTAAGAGGAAAGACCCAGATTAAATAAATAAGTACATTCTCCATTGAATTACCATATGATTTTAAAAGATTGATAAAAAGGAAAAGAAGAAATTCCATGAAATTCCCCTGACCTAATGATTTTAAAACATTAACAAAAAGGAACCAAATTTAAAATAGAGTTTCAAATCCAAAAGATAAGTAATTATAGTCATAGGAATATTTACACGTGTTGAAGAGTACAAACATAAATGTAAAAGAACACAACTAAATGTTTCAATGAAATTTCTGAAAACATTCACTTTTCCATTTCTGATCCTTCCATTACTAGCATGAGGACTATTAAGGGTGGGAAACCCAGAGAAGTCAGATTTGGGAGATTAAAAGTTCCTAAGCAATCAATTTGGATAACTAAATTATATCATACAAAGGGATGAGAGAGTGAGACTATCACACAAAAGACTGACTAAGGTCACGGCACGATCAATAATCTTCTATCTAGAGCAAAATTTGGATTTTCAGACATAGCACTTGACAACTATGTTTGTAGTCCAGTGGTACAAAGGATTATATTAATAACTTAATGATAAATGAACTCATTGAGTTGGAAAAAAAAAAAGATCAACTCACCTTAGCCAGCCTCTTCTCTTAAGCTGGAATACCTTATCGACTAGATTTAGCAGAGGCACACTTACATTAGGCGGAGTCCACTACAAGACAAACAAAATGTGATTGTCATACAGAAGGTGAGCTAAGATAGCATGGACTCCAAAACTCATGTAACAAACCAAACATCGAAATTCAATCAAAGAAAACAGTAATAGCTGAGCTACTTTCGTTAATAGACAATTAATTTTCTAAGATTTTTAAAGGCCACTAGATGCAAGATGATAGAAAGTCAAAAGCAAGGGTCAAAAAGGTTCTGAGTCTGTAGTCTGCATGGAAACTTCTTTCATCATCATCAAAATTGATTTGTCATACTTCAACACTCACTTACACAATCTGACCAAACAATTTGTTTTCTCAAGTCAAGTTCTGCATTCAATTCTCTAAAACGAGGATAGGAGCCATTGAAATCTTCTGAAGCCCCTTGTCCAAATTATTGTCACCTACTCAAATCAGTAATTGGGGACCCCTAGGTTTGCAGCAATGAGTTTAGTTTTACTTCTGCTTCTTCTGCATTTATACTACTTAACCTTATAATTCTCTGCTTCATATCTGAGATCCAATATCCCAATCCATCAGTTCTGACACATGCTTTTCTCGAGGTAGAAGTCATTTCCATCAACTATTAAATAGTAGTACTTGTAAAGTGCTTCATCAGATGTACATACAGCTTTAAATAGGGGCCCACCTTTGGATTAGTTGATCAACATCATGTTGAGAACTTCAAAAACTCCCACTGCTAATCTAGGTGAACAGTTCATCTCAGAGAATTATTTTTTAATTAAACATGCACACCTGAAATAGTTAGTAAATTTACAAATGCATATGCATACATGCACTTTTGGTGAAAAAAATTATCTGGGAGACAACATTTAGCAAATGAATAAGCAAGAAACACTTCAAAGATGGAAAGCAAGATGTGGCAAACTAAATCATTTATTTGATAAAATTAAACTCATGCATGGTTAATGATGAAATAATCAAACTCAAACAGAACCTCAATTCCATGCTTCTTGATATGAGCTATAGGAAAGGCTTCCTCATAGAAATATAGCTCAATTCTATTCATCAGTAGAAAAGATCAAAGTAGCATGAAATAAACATGAATAAATTCCTTTAATCCTACAGGCAGCCAATTATGTGTCAATCAACTTGCTGCATAACTACAGGATGCACCAAATATCTTTACTGTCAAATACTATTTAGAAAATTAGAGAAATAGCACTTGGCTATGCAGCAAATACCTCAGGTGGCACTCCAACAGGATCCTCTGCATGAATGGAAGTTGCCACTGCAGAACTTCCTGCAGGAAACCCACCCTTGATAATCAATTCAGATTGCATCTCTGGACTGTCATTCTCATTTGCACCCAAGGTCCTAGACTCCTCACCATGCTTGATCACACGAGGTGGAAAACCCTTTGAATTTAAGGTCCTAGACTGCTCACCGTGCTTGATCACACGAGGTGGAAAACCCTTTGAATTTAACTCATTATCCGAATGCCAACCATTAGCTTGTTCGTTGGATCCTTCCTCCTTCCCATGGCTTTCTTGCTTAAAACTTTTTTCATTATCAGAAGAGCTATTCATAGTTTCTGATGTATCTTGCCTTGGAACATGTTTATTCAAATCATCTGAGTGCCAGGACAAGTTCCTGCTGTAGATTGAAGAATCCATTTCATCGAGCAGAGAAGGTGAACCAACAACTTTGCGCATGAAGCCATCTGAAACCCCTTTAAATTGGCGTACAATATCATCCACAGCATCATCCACATTGACTGTTGCAGCCAAAGAACAAATTAAAGAGGGAAAATGTCTAAGTAGGAGATAATATCATAAAATCTAATTTAATAAGACACTGAAGGAGGAAATATCCTTTTCATTTGCATCCTATACATACATGGAGCATGTTTAGAACTTCCAAGAAATGTGGTTTTGGAAGGTTTGGAGTTTGTGGGGGCATTGGATGGGTGTTTATGGATATCGAATTTCAACAATTGATTTAATCGTCCTTGGATGGTTCTAGAATATCGGAGGTGAAGAAGTATCTATGAATAAACTAATATGACAAAAACACAACCACTTACCTGCAAGAGTTCTCATCACAGATGAAGATTTTCCAAAAGAGTAATTCTTCAAAAACAAAAGAGAAAAAACATACAGAATTTCAGAGTCATTCTTCAAGTAAAACCTCCAGCAGCAGATGTCAAAATGACAACAGAATTCACACCTTTGAGGAAACGCTAAGGAAATCCCACACTTCATGCTGTTCAGCAACATTAGCTATAGACAAAAGATCCTGCAAAATCAGCATAATTAGAGCATAAGAGACAAAAAAAAAAATGTAAAAGAAGAATTGCAGAGCAAGAATTGAACAGTACTTGCAAATATTTATCAAGCTGAATGCAACGTTGATGAACAAAGGCATCCTCTGTGCTTGATGAGAATATCCTTTTGGGAGGCAAGTGTAACGTGTAATTAGGAATGTCCTTGAGATGTCGATGCAATCTCTCGAAATTCCTGTACCTGCAGAGGATACAAATGAATATAAATATTAGCAAAAAAACAAAACTTCACTTGCAGACTAACAGGAACTTTCGCATTAATACAATTAATATCTAGATATTTAGACCAGTCAGGTCAATAAAAAAGTAAAAAAATTCCTAAAGATAGTATCCAGTTTAATCATCTTAGAGATGAGAACAGAACCTTCTTTTCACAAACCAAGTTTTGTTTTCTGCATCTGTCACTGCAATTGAATAAACTGCAAAGGATTTTGACCCAAGTTTCTCAAAGTATGCTCCTATAACCTGTAGAGACAGGTAAATAATAAATAATATAATCTAATTACACTCTAACAAGTATCTAGAAAGATCAGTACAAAGCAATATTCAAAGAAGCAGCTCAATTTTGAATTCAAAATTGCAAAAGGACTCTAGGTAATTACTATATCACATTTAAATCATTAGCCCTCAATAAATTAGGCAATACCCACCCGGCACTTCAGCTTAGTATTAGGACCATGGTGGGCCCCACTGTGTAGTACTATTTTCGGGACTTTCATAACAGCATGATTGTCACAAGGCCTACCAAAATTTGAGCTATAGAATTCTGAAATAATAGATCCTCTACTGTCTGCAAATGCCTTTTTTTCAGCAGGCTCAGCCTTCAGAGCAGACGTGCTATTGGATCTCTTAAGTCTATTTTTATTCTCATTTACAGAGGCATTACTAGTGCTATCTAATCCATCACCAGCACATGCTCTCTCAAAAGATATTGCCTCATTATGTTCTTGAGTAAACTGTTTCCCACTTTTACTCTCATGACCTAATAAAGCATCATGACTTAGTTGAGGGGTTAGCCGCGCTATAGCTTGTGCTTCTGTTCCTGCAGAATTTTCATTCCCCATATCTACAGCAGGTTTTGTATTATTTATTGCATAACCCTTCGCCATAAGATTTTTGGTCTCTTTCTTTTTATAATTTCTTCCTTTCGTCCACATGTTTTCAAGATTTTCAGGAGTAAGAACTTCAGTTCTTCTCTGAGTTGCTGCTTCTAACATCCGTGCCCAATCTGCATGACGTGGCTGCATAGGTTCTTGCTGGTTTGGGGATTTTGACATATGATCTTCAATTTTAGCCAAAGTCATGTCAGTCCCTTCAAAGTTCTTTTCATTATCAACATTATTAGTCCTTTGACTATTTAAGGAAGAAGATGGTCTTGAGGAAGAATCATCATTATGTACTCCTCCAGCAGACTGATCACCACTTACCTCCATCAGGCTACCATTTTGAATAGCAAGTAAAATGTATTCAATGATCTCATTGATATACCTGATTCACATAAAAAAAAAAAAAAAAGTGAGATTTCAAATGAACTCAGAAGTCAATCAGTATTATATCTAATCACAAACATATTTGCAGTTGTTCCTTTATGTCTCACAAATGTCATGTAAACTTCAATCATGAGAGTCCTCAAGACAAAAAAAAGTGAGATTTCAGATGAACTCAGACGACAATCAGTAGTATATCTAACCACAAACACATGTGCAGTTGTTCCTTTATCTCTCACAAATGTCATGAAAACTTCAATAATAACTGTCCTCAAGACAAGGTTGTAAACAATCTGAAACCAACGAATTTTGAAAATGGACCTGGCCAGGAACTATTTCATCAATATTGTAACTCATCCATTAGACTGATTTTGGCAGACTACATTTGGAGGATTATTTAGCTAGCTGGTCTGGCTAGAACAATAAAGGATAATGCAGCCAACATCAGACTTTTAATTACTTCACTTTTTAACCTGTCATTGAAGTTCTTATTCATAGTTATATAGTGTGTTGTATAAGAAGATTTATAATTTTCAACAGTGAATGTCCTTTAATTCTTTCTGAATTCCCAGTAAGCCATAAATAGAATTCCTCTTGTCAATAATTCTATTTCCTTAACAGAAATATGATAGTTATTAACACTACATACGCCTTAGTGAAACTTAAACAAACAAGTGTAATGAAAAATCAGAACAATAGCCTATCCCTTAAGGGAGTCCTATAAGGTGCAAAACTTAGAAAAGCCATTTATTACAGCAGAACTCCATTATTCAAACTAAAAGTAATAAATGTAAATGCAACTGCATTGTTCAAACTAAAAGTACAAAATATAAGTGCAACTCCATTATTCAAACTAAAAGTAAGAAAATACAATAACTAGCCCTTTATTTTGTTCTCCTCTTTTTCCTCTGTAACATATGTTGAGCTAATCAGTTTAGAAATATTTCCCATTATGCAGCTTGAGGAACAAATTGTCAAAATTCAACAGTTATACAAAAGAGAAGCATGACTTCTGTGGTATTTTCTCTTTTCAGAGGGAAAAAAAATTGTTATAAGTTTCCCAGTAGATATATTGACAAGTTACTAAAGCTGTATACACAATCAACTATCTGCCTCAGAAGGCAGTCTCATCCCAACCTCGCAATTCTCTTCTCCTTCTTCCTCCCCTTCACACCCCTGCGCCCCCCAAGGAAAAAAAAAAAAAAAAACATTGTATCAATAAATGACTCTTCAATTCATCATCATCAATTTGTTATAACCTATGAAAATGGGTTCTCTCTTCAAAGGAAAGCAACCATATAATTCCAGCTACTGTTAATATCATAAAACACAACCCTCCAAAGATAAGCAACAATAGAACTCCAGTTATCTCACTTTCAATCTCACATTACTAATAGAACAATAGGTTAGACGAACTGCAGAGTGCAGAGCCGTCATGCATTTTGAATTGCAACTCGCAAATAGTTAGTAACATATTCAGCCTCAACAACACTTAGACAGAAATTATAGAGATAATTTAGGTGGACCGATTCTTTAAAATACAAAATCATAATAGAAACAAAAAACACTTCCCTAACTTGTTATAAGGACCTGAAAGAAGCAACATCCAATTATTTTAAAATATAGGTGTTATTTGGCCCTTGTATTCAGAAAAGAATTGTCTAATTCTTTGGAGGAGAGAGAGAAAGGGGATATAATCCAAACTTCCTTGGAAAGAGGAGTTAAAGAAATGGAACAGAAGCTCAGAATACTGAAGAAGGAAATATAAATCTTACACAGGGCTTGCAAGACCCATAACAGGTTGCAATATCAGGCAAGTTACAAGCTCTCGTGCAATAGTTCGAACCAGAGGGCACTGAGATTCTCGAGGTCTTAGCACCACAGCTAGAAGTCCACCAATAATGCGCTGCAGAACCTTTACCAAAACAAAAGGAAGAGGGAGATTAGATAAAATACAGATGATAGAATCCATAAGAAAAACAAACTTTCATCGGAACACACCACTCACACCTTGTACTCACTCTCAGGAGATATCAGCGCTGGATGAAGCTCCTTAGAAGCCATAAGATGGTGCTTTAATCTTTCATCTCTCTCATCAGTAGAGAGAATTCCCATCACGTCGACACCTATTGCAGCTTGATTTTGTCTAAAAAGGTCCAAGTGATCGCCTATTAAATTGATTATATCCCTGCAACATTAGCCTGTCACTTCATTCTGATGTTTTCACTGGCCCGACAATTTCAGACAAAGTTTTTCAATTAATCAAACAACTATATATATTTTATGAAGAAATTGTAAAGGAAAAACAATGTACCTTGTTAGCAAGTCAACGAGGTTTATCTCCTTAACCCTTCCTGATATCTCACCAATAGCATCCATGATCACAGCACGCATCAACTCAGGTGCCTCCTTGTCCGGGGTAATTTCAGAATACCACAAATCCACCACAAAATCCTTCAAAACTTTATCAATAAGATCATTGATTGCAGCCTCAACAATTGGAGAATCAATTTTTCTCTTCCACCTTGGAGGCAGAGGTGCAGAAGAAAGCCGCGAATCATTCACAGACAACTGTTTCTTCTCCAAATGGGACAAATAAGATTGCCGACGAGTCAATTCTCTCGCTTTCCACTTGAACTCCACCTCATTAGTCAAAATGCGTAATGCAGAAACCAGAAGAATCGATATAGGTAGATTTATCCACATTGATGAACTTGTATCTACAACAAAAATAAAAATAGAAAGTAACATCAGCACCAATCACACTAAATAAAGTTGATTGGCTGCCTTCGCCATCTCAATTATAGAGAATACCATACATATATTTGGTAAAACCAAATTCAATAAGGGGGGAGGAAGATTCAAAAGTACGAGCACACAAACAGATAAGGCAAATAAGTTCAAAAAATAAACAGAATGTAACAAACAAATAGATTTATCCACATCGATGGAGTTGCATATATAATCCATAACATACTTAACAAAAAAAAAGGGGAGGGGGGGACAAACACATTAAATAAGCTAGATTGACATACCTGTTATAATAACTAATAGAGTCACAAATTAGACTAAAACCATCTCAATCTTCTTTTTTTTAAAAAAAAAAAAAACCCCACAAAAGACGAACACAAACAGGAGACGCAGCCAGACATGAACAGAATGCAAATACAAAAATGTACAAAAAAAACCCTAACTCAATTCATATGACACCAAAAAGAAACTCTAAATTCGAACCTAAAGCAGATAAAAAGCAAAACTTAACTACTTAACACGAATTATACAATACATAATCAATCACAGAAGCTTAAACGAAACGGAGAACTTACGAGATAAGAAGTAACAAACGGAAAAGATACACAGCGCCCACCATACCGTACGAAGCTTAGCCTCCTCGATCAGATCCTGAATCGTCTCCATCGCCTTCATTTTTCTCTATCGAATTTTCCTTTTTCGTTGTTTTCGATCTTATTATTATTAAAACAACAACATCACGTATCAGCAGTCAATTTCGATTACTTTTCCTCTCTTCTGTTCTCTTTCTCAACGGCTAAGACTGGAATTTGGTTTTGTTTTTTGTTTTTAATTTGTATTGTTTATTTTTATTATTTATTATTGTCTGGTCTGGAGAGAGAGTACGAAGAACCGTATACGAGGGAATTAAACGCAACAATGTCGTTTCTCTTGGGCAGCACGTGTCAGCCGCCTGTACTGCTGCTGATGTATTTTTTCGGCTTGATTCATATTTTGCCACGTCAGCAACAATTACTTTATTTTTTAATTAATTAATATATATAATTAATTTTAATTTCAAAATTTATTTAAAATAAAAACTGATCTGATTTCGTGATAAAATTATTGTTTCTCAAGTTAATTTGTCATATTAAACTACTTAATTAAGAATAAATAAAGATTAATTATTTAATTATATATTCATTTTTTTATTTTTTTATTTTTATAAATATACTTTAATTTATCCGCTAATTATATATTTTAAATGGAATAATGGGTATTTGTCCTTCTAACTTAATGACTAATTATTATTTGGGAATAAGGATATGAGATGAGACAAAGTTATATAATATAAATAATTGAGTAGGTAATTTATGTTCCTTTTATGGAAGGAATTCAAAATTTTCAGGTGGACCATCTACATGCAGTAATCAATAAATTTTCATTCTATCTCATCTCTTTTTTTTCTCTTCATATTTTTTACATTTGTTAAAAATTTGAAAAATATTATGGGGCATTTTTATAAAATAAAATATTTTATGAAATTATATATTTGAAATAAAATATATATTTATCTTGTAGTATATCAAATATATAAATTCATTTGTAAATTTTATAAGAAATTCATTTATAAATAAAATAATTTTTAAATTAAAATCGAATCAAATATTATATTAGTATCAAAAAAAAATTTATTAATAAGATTTAAACTTTAGCATGCATTCTTAAAAAATTTTATCTTACCATTAAATTAAGACACCATTTGTATATTATTATTATCAATAGTATATGAAAACTTTTAAATTGTAATAATTTAATTTAAATATACTATTTAGTCCCTTAATTTTGATCCAAATTACAGTTTCATCCCTCCATTTTGATAAAACTATTAAAATCTCTTTAAGAGTCACTCCTATTAAACGGAACAATTCTTCCATCTAAATAAAATTTCATTTTTTCTATTAGTCAATGAAAAAAGAGAGATAAAACCTAAATGTAATAAAAAAAAAAATTATCTAAAACATCCTTGTATTGTGTTCCCTTATATCTAGCAAATTTCCTAAAATTTTCTTAATTTTTAATGATATCTCTCTCTCTCTCTCTGCAACCAAAAAAAAAAGTCTTTAGATCTAATCATCCAAGCATACTATCAAGCTATCCTTAAAATCAAATAAGAAATCAAGAATGAAGATGAGGCGATGAGTTGTCATCACTAAACCTGAGTTTGCGTGAGTCATGGTCATAGGAGATTTCGAAATAAGCTTAATTGTTGAGTTGTTTATTGAATTCCAGAGTCCATTAAAGGTAATTTGTTAAAAGACGTAATTATTATGGTATTGTTGTATAAGAGATTACTGAAAAGAAATAGTGATTAAAATTAATTTAATTTATTGTATGTGCACGTAATTGTGGTGTGATAAGGTTGATTGTTGGGTTTAAGAAAATTGATTATTGGGTTCGATTGCTCCTCCAAGTGATTTGCTGCTCATGACTTTAAGAAATTTCGATTAATGGATTTTATAAGTAGGAGAAATATAAAGATGTAACCACTATAATTGTGGTCTTCTTCAAATGGGATGGTGGCAGAAAACTTTTGACAGTGGTGGAAAGGGAAATTTTGCTTTTGAATTAGGGGGTAAAACTCAAAATTTAATCTTATTTAACATAAAATTTAACAAAACGAGGGAATGAATCTTGAGGAGATTTAATAGTTTCATCAAAATAAAATAGATAAAACTATAATTTAGGTCAAATTGAGTGATTAAATAACAATTTTCCCTTGACTGAATTTTATGATTGTTGTTATCACGTCGTGTTTGCAAATACATTAACTAATTATGTCTATTAAAATAGTGTAAATCTTGTTTATACAGGTGGGCCAATCATGGATTTTTATGAGGCATAAAATAATGGGACCAAAAAACATATATAAAGCAATTAAAAAAAGTCATTTGTTGGCATCTGAAATCTCATGCGAATCACTTTTACTTTATTTTATCTCTCTTTTTTTTCCATATGAAAATTGAAGTTTCAGTTTTTATTCTTCTTATTAATTATTATAATAAAAAATTTTATTAATTTAATAAAATTATTATTTTATTATATAATTCATAATACTTATTTAGTTAATTGAATAAATTATTATTTTATTATATAATTCATAATACTTATTTAGTTAATTGAATATCTAATTAATAAAAAAAAACATTTAAAATCTCGCAAAATATGTACCTACGATTCTATTATGAATATGGCCAACACCACATGGCCCAGGTGGACGTGCAGCTAACAGCCAGCATTACCAATTCAATGAAATTACTACTTTTAAATATGATAAAATTAAAATATTTATAAATTTTTAATCATAAAATAACAAGTGAGGTAAGGCAACGCTCCTTCAATCTATTCCTTTTAACAACTTTTTTAGTTATCATCATCATTTAATAATGTTTAATTAATTTTATATTTATTATTATTTTTTAATTAATATTAATTTATTAATATTTTAATAGTTTAATAATAATTTCTATATATCTTAGATTTTTAAAAACAAATTAATTATTTGTTTATTCAATTTAAAAAAAATAAAAACTTCAATATATTACAAAGTTTTGATTATTTAATTTTACTATAATAATTCATATTTTTTCTTTATACGTATATTATTTTTATATGACAAATTCATTATAATTATATATAATTTAAGGATTTTATTAAAAAATTAGTTCATCATTAATTATCATTTTAAATAATGATACATTATTTGCATTTAATTATTTAAAAATAAATTTATTTATAAAAAAATATTAAACTACATTAATATTAATTCACCATCAATATGTAAACCAGTGAGGATGTCAATATCCTATAGAGTGATGGTGTATTCTTCTTATGAAAAATAAAAAGTGTGAGTCTCTAGATACTATCTTTCTACTATTGTAGATAAAAAAATACTAATCTAGTTGAAAGAACCCTAGTTGCGTGATACCATAAAATCCTGCCTAACAAATATATGGCTCAAGTCTAAGATCCAAACGTAAATTATGTAAAATGGTGTTAAACCAGCGACATTTAAGCGCCAGATTTACAATATGCATTAATCTCGTGTCAATTAATATAAGAACTAATACTACATCAATCACATTATTTATTATTATATAGATCAAAAGAAGTTAATTACTACATGACTTTGTTGAGTACCTAATTAAACTAAATTGTGTGTTATAGATGTTAACTTCGAAGAGTTAACAAAAAGTATATTAATCGGTCCTTACTGCATAAAATCCTAACAACCAACAACAATTTGTATAGGCACCTGTTGGGTTATGTAGGACAAGTATAGTGAAAACATAAAAATTTTAAATATGTAAAACTCACCAAAAATCTATGCAATTCGATTAAATCAATAAGAATGATGTGAAAAACTACCAATTCGAACAAGAATCACATATTTGTTAGAAGGCAGATAAAGAATTTACACTAATAATATTTTACCTTGAGTTTATAGTCAGATTAGGGACGACTTAATAGGGTAAGCAACATAGTCAATAACACACTAATTATAAAGGTCACACACACACACACACATACATATATATATATATATATATATATA
>CATIWR010056720.1:0-30847 GCA_949677035.1 Omphalea diandra | reverse complement strand
ATATATATATATATATATATATATATATATATATATATATATATATATATCCTATTTGTTTTGATTGAAATTATAAATAAAATCCTGAGTTTTCATTTCAAATGATTTCAAAAATCGAATGAAATATGTTATTTCAATTCTATAACTATATTACTTTGATTTGAAAACTAGAAATACAAAATTTTTTTGTTTGAATTCGAAAATTTTCTAAAATGCAACAAATCAAAGTACACTTTATACAAGATAATGTTAAATCAGGTGAGTAATACTTAACACCATCCTCTTTGGCAATATTCAGTTAATTAATTTAGTTAAATAGACAGAATTGGAACATATGGAACATTTTTTTTTTATCCATCTTCATTAATATGGATCTCTAAAATGGTTACACATGTAAATATAGAGAGACTTAAAATAAAGAAAAAAATATAAATTCTTTACTTTTTTTAGACAATATCATGTGGTTAAATATTCTCATGCTAGAAATTGAATCAGAGATCTACTGATTTCGAGACATCACTCCCAGCCACCATATTAAAGAATCATTTGTAAGAAAAGTTTTTTTTTTTTTTTTGTTTACTTGACATATGATTGATTTATAATTTTAATATTTTGATATGTAAATAATAAAAAATACCAAATATTTAATACGTGAAATATTTCAAAATATTATATAAATTTTAAATGTTATTATTTATTTTTGATTCATTATATATTTAGTTTCTTAAACGAAGAAAAAGATTTTTGATATTCTCTTCTATTGGACTATGTTATTTTTTTTACATATCTATAAATATAAAAAAAATTTCATACATACATCACTTAAATTTTGAATAAAAATATTTTATGAAAAATATACTATGTTATAATAAAATAAAATATAAAAACTATTAAAGCCATATAGATACTTTTTTTTATTATCAGTTAATAAAATTGTATTGTAAAACATTAATAATGGGGAATATCATAAAATCAATAAAATATAAAAATTAATTCAAAAGTTTTATATAAAATAAAAAATATTAAATAAATACCACCACAATACATCAGGTAAAACCTTAATTTTAAATGAAGCTCTTTTAGTATCATTATATTGATAACACCTTCCTATCAAAGAAGGCAGTTATGACAGTGGTTCACCAAGAATCGAAGAAAAGGAAAATCATGGAGTAAAATTAAGTGAAAAGAGCTTGGAAAAGATGATGGTCGGTAATTTAATAATTGGGTTTGGGTTGGAGTTCGCAATTTCATTGTCAATGAGGGTCATAGTTACATAAATTATGTTTTAAGAATAAACTATTTGGAAACAATAAAAAAAAAAAAATACAATGAAATAAGCGAGTAGTTGATAAGGAAAAAAAAAATAAAATTCATTGTATGTATATCTGAAGAGCGATATTTAAATTAATTAGTTGATCATTCGTGTTTTATGCAACTATAATTTAGTATATTGTTTAAAATATATTTATATAAAATATATGATTAGATAAATATATTTGTTTTTAAAATAAATAGTATATTTTTAATTATTTATTTTAAAAATTCTTTTAATAATTTTTTATTTTTAGTTATAGTAATTTTTAATTAAGCAATTTTACGTAGAAATTCGAATTATATATGTGTCAAATAGTTAATTTACAAATATCAAATTTTTAGGATTAATTACTTTAAATTATTGACATTTGTCATATTTCTCTAAGATATATTTTACTTTTCAATATTATACTAAATCTTCTTTCATGTTTACCCTATTGCATTAAAAAGTCATTAGATATTAAGAATGTCATTCTTCTATTAGTGAAAGAGAATCTGATCAAGGTAAGTTTTGTATTTTATTTAATTAATTACTTTAAAGCTCTTAATATTTGTTATAGTTAACTAAATCATTCTTCACTTTTTAAAATATTATAATAAGTTATGTTTCACGTTTGTCTTGTTATACTAAACAATTCTTATGACATTCATATAAATTTAATAAAATAACATTTTAGTATCACAAAAAGAAACGTAAAAGATAATTTAGTATAATATTAAAAAGTGAGGGACGACTTAGTTAAATATGACAAATATCAGTGAATTTATAATAATTACTCAATTTTTATTTTAAATAAATAGTTAGTTGACAAATGACAATTATTCATCTAAAACTAAATATGTGATAAAAAAATAAATGATATTATACTTAATTTTTTTTAATTTGAAAAATAGACTTGAATATGAAACTTTGTTTAGATATATATTTAACCGTTAAATTATGCTTGTATGCAAAAAAAAATTATATCTAAACTCTAAATTTTTATATTGATATCATTTCTTAACAGTGTAAATACCCTTTTATTTTTTTTTTACTCATATATAATTATTGAAAAATATTTAGCTATATCCGATGTAGACAAATCTCTAATATATCAAATTGATGTTGTAATGTCATGTGATATAATTTTATTATTGTTGCATTTTTTTTTTCTCAAAGTATAGAAGTATTTATATTTCCCTTTTGACCAATATTTCTATATGATTGATCTAATATAATATACTAGATACAAATAAGTCAAATCGATAATTAGTTTATTAAATAAATATACACATTTAAGTAATTCTTACGGTAAAAGGTGGCAAATTTTTATTTAATTTAAAATTCAATCCAAATTTATTTTATTAAAACTTGATTATCTTTAAATAAAATTAGAATCTTTAATTTTGAATAGTGAAAGTAATTTTAAAAATAAAAAAACTATATTAATCCATTTATTTTTCTTTTTCAAAAAAATATATGAAAGATTTATTTTGAAATTTGTATGTTCACTTAATTTTTTATTTAAGAATGATAAATTAAATGTGATTTTTAATTCAAAATTCTTTAATTTACACAAGATTTATTAGATAACTTGATTAGGACTTTATCCAACTTTATCTAATCTATTATTTTTATCACTTTAGTTAGTGTTTTTAAAATCAAATCAAATCAATTATAGTGTTTTTAAAATTGAATCAAATTAATCGATCAAACTAATAAAATAAAAAATTAGATATTATTTGATAAAATTAAAAATTAAGTCCTAAATAATTTTAGCACTGAAAATTTAAGAAATAAAAAATTTTAATATTAAAAATTTTTAAAATTGAATGATCACGAAATATGTGTTAATTCTCAAAAAATCAAACTAACGGATACTAACTATATATTTATGATAAATTATTATATAATTTAATTTTAAATATTCTAAAACTTATTAATCATATTATTGTCAATAGAAAAGGATGTGATAATAAATGGATATTATCAAAATAATAAATTTTTTTATTAGTTAATGTAATAAGTAAAAATTTTCTACTTATTAGATTAAGTGATTTTTTAAAATTAAATGTTAATAAAAATGTTATCAAATACACGTAAAATGTTAAGAATTTTTTTAAAAATTATTATCAAACAATTTAAGAATAATAAGTATTGAATATGTTAATTTTAAGTATTTAATACGGTTATTAAATAATATTTTAATTTTAAGTGTTTAATATGATTATTAAACAATCTCTTAGTTAATAATTCAATTTGATGAAGAGCTAAAAACTGAATCACTAAAATATCAATAGAAATTAGTCAATTTTTTTTAAAAAAATTAATGAATCAAATTAAATATATTCATTGTTTTAAGATAAAATTTTAAAATTCTTAAAAAATTATACTTTGCTATTTTTTGATAAAATGGTATAATTCATTCAAATCAAATGTCATATGACATTTACAATTCAAGATATTGATATTAAAAAATTATTATTAAACCTAATATAATTATTATAATAATTCAACTTATTATATAAGACTTTTTCCATATGGCTTCAAAATAGTTTTGATGTCATAACATCGTTTTAATCGAGTTTCTCAATAAAATTGTCGTAAAATATTAAACAATCATAATCATGTTGCAAAGTAAATCAATAGTAATTTAAAACTAATAAATACTATTTTTATTCAGTAAATATAAATCAAAACTCACGAAATGGGAGAAAATATCTATAAAATGAGAAAAAAATCTACAAAAGTGGAAGAATTAAACATTCATAAAAAAGATTAAAATATCTATAAAGGAGAATAACATATCTACAAACAATATTAACCCCTACATAATGGAAGAAAAAAAAAAGTAAAAAACAGATTTATCAATAAACTGATAAATCTGAATTTATTAAAAGTAATAAAAAATTAAAATAAAAAAAATAACTGCTGGTTAACCAAAATGATTTTAAGCTAAAATTAATAAATAAAATTCTAAAGAGAAATTCTAAACAGAAATCGAGAGGAGAGACACATTATACATTGCTATTTTAAAACACTGATGCGGATTTTAAATACACTGTCTTCAGCCCTCGTGACACATGACGGTTGATTTGGCGACAGTAAGCCGTCAGTGACGACCCATCAAGACACGCGTCCTTTGCACGTTAAGTTGCTTAAGTAGTCCGAAAGCAAGACCCACTGACCCGACCCAGCGAAAAAGTCTTATCGTGATGGTCTATTTAAATCCACACGCACCAAACCTTCAAGCTCCAAACATATAACCCACAAGCAAAATCTACCGGACGAAAATTCCTCCGTTGTTCAGTTTCGTTGCATGCCCATAACCATGTCTCAGGTACCCATTATATTGTTACTGTTTCTTGATTATTGTTGATTGATCCTGGTTTATCAGAACCATATATTGTTACTGTTTCTTCATTTGTTGCTGTTGTGTGGTTGGATGGTTGGTTTGATTTTGCGGAAGATTTTTGGATTGGAATTTCTGTCCTGGTTGAATTATCTTTAATAATTTTGATTTTATTAGATAACTTGAAGTGATATCTTTTTTTTTTGGGTTATTTATACATTATAAATTTAATTTTAAAAGTTGAGTGTAAATTTAAAAAAAATCTATCAAACTGGATCTTGGGTTTTGAAGGAGAAACGATTTGTCCAGTTGACCTTGGAATTGAACAGCCATTTGTAGTAAATGAATCAGATTTTGGATTTGTCTTTTTTGTTGGTATGTATATAAGGAAGTCATAGTTTAAATCTAGATGATGCTCCTAATTTTTTTTTTTTATCAAATCTTTAGTAAAAAGGGTATTCATATTACTTTTTTATGTCGTGATTTTCCCACTTCATATAGTCCATGTGACCCTCAATTTTGGTTTCGTTGCAGACTGTGGTGCTTAAGGTTGGTATGTCATGCGAAGGCTGTGTCGGAGCTGTGAAGAGAGTTTTGGGAAAAATGGAAGGTTGGTCAGCCTTTGAAATTATAAATTTTTCTCAGCTATTAATTCTTTTCTGTCTTACCAAGCATTTGACATAGGTTTGAATTTGCCGGGTTGACAATGTAGTTTCCAAAAGGATGTTGTTAGACGTTCTATTCAAGAATATTTCTTTGTGTAGTGCAATTTCTTTATGGGAAACCAAGATCATATTTGTGAAAACTTGAAGCGAGGGAAGCTAGAATATGGAATCTGGCATCTGCACATACCATTTGTTGTATGTTTCAAGGCTCAAGTAGCAATTATCAAATCCAGTCAGGAATTCAATTTCCAAGTGTCTTTGCACTTGCGGATGCATATTTTTCAGTTCTGATCTATTTGATAATAATTTTGTTTTTGCTTAAATATATTTAGGTGTGGAGTCATACGACATTGATTTGAAGGAGCAAAAAGTCACAGTGAAAGGGAATGTGCAGCCAGAGGCAGTTCTTCAGACCGTTTCAAAGACGGGGAAGAAGACTTCCTTCTGGGAAGAAGCACCCGCAGAACCTGAAACAAAGCCTGCCGAAACCGTGGCCGTTGCTTGATGTTTACTTCATCTGCTTTAGCGTTAATGGATCATGTTGAACTTAATATTTGCTGTGATATGTATTGTCACAATTTAGCACCATATACTTGATTGTAAGCTACAATAATTAGTTGGATGCTTTTTATGTGTTGTCCGTATTATGATTTCTAGTAAATGGAAATTTTGCTTTTTGGCTTTATGCTAACCTTTTTTTTTTGTTTGAAGAAGACAGCTTTCATATGTGGAAGATTGATACACAAAAAACACCTTGCAATTCTATTACCTCCTTAAAAAACCTCCTAATGGAAATACAGTTAGAATAAATCTATTGTAAGCACTAGATTTTGGACCCTTAGAAGGCAAGATCTATAATAAGAAATTATTTGAATTATCTCCAAAAAATAGGGAATACATTGCATAAAAAAAGGGTAAAAGCTTGGAAGAAGCTTTGAATTAAATACATCTTTCATCAAACCAAAATTTTGAAAGTCATTTACGAGAATAAACTATTGGTTGTACAACTAACGTAAATAGCTATACAACCAACTCGAGAGGTCTGTGCAATTGTTCTTTTTGTTGTACAAACATCCTCTAAACCAAAACAAAGAGAATATTTTAGAACATTTGACCATCAAACTCTAGAGGCTATACAACCAACCCCAAGTCTATACAACTATTCTCGTAAACCCTATTCTCTAAAATTTCTCTAAAATTTCCTTATTTTTATCTGTGAGAGGTTTAGGATTGAGTGCAATCTGAGCCATGAAGCTTAGATGCACCCTTCCTACCTCTATAAATACACCTCCGATTGAGAGAGTGCAAAAGACTTGAACAACCCTAAAGAAACTCTTTTATAATCATCTCATAAACCTTAAAATTTCAACTTTGTGTAGAAAACACAAACCTTAATACCTACATAAAGGATTCAAGGTAGAAAGCTATAATTTACATCACACTTTGCATAGTTTTCCCTAGCAATTGGAGGATTTTCTTCATATTAAAGTGCCTTTGAAGGTCAAAAACATAGAAAAGGGCATCCAAGGGCTATTCTTCTCTTCTCCCATCTTCTTCTCTTTTTACTTTTTCTTGTCCTAAAATTTGCGGTCTCAAAGGTTTGTACAAACTTATTTTGTGCATGTACAGACACTTAAAGGGGTTGTACAAACCACAGTTGGTCTATACAACCTCTTTTCACTGCTCACAATAGTCTTCTTCCTTCTTTACTTCATGTTTCCCTTTTAAGTTATTATGGTTCCTTATAGTTTCTTATGAGCGCCTACAAAAAGAATGGGATAGGCTACAATACTTAAGACCCTTATTCTTCATTTTAGGGGGCATGAAAAATCCAAAATGTGTGTTTTGATGTGTTATACATCTTCACTTTCACGTTCAATTCATCTCTTTTCTTATGAGTTTTGTATTGTATTCGTAGGAATATGATAAGGGGAGGGGCTATAACCCCTATGACCCCCTTTGATTCTCTCCATTTGGGTATTCTTTTATGTTAATTATGGATGTTTATGTGCCTTTGTTTTCACCACCAATGAAAGAAGTTAGCTAGCTAACTAGTTTGTTCATCTTTTTCTCCATTTTGTCTCAGTGGTTACATGTTCAAATAAGGGAGGGCTAGCTGCCCTAGGATCCTCTTTGCTTTTATCTTTCCCATGTGCTCATTTATATATTGGTAAATAAATCATTTAAGCCTTAGTGTATCTCTTCATCTTTCCTTTAGCATCTTAGCCCTTCTCATGATAAGGGATGTGCTAGATGATGCCTTAATACAAGAAGCTCTTTTGATCTTATGATCCTTAAGTTTATATTTGAAATTCTTGCCCAAGGCCTATTAACCTCTATATGCAACATACTTATTTCATATTTAATTTGTTAATGTTTTTAATGCCATTCTTATATTTATGTTTTATGATAAATTTGGTATCTTTTATATTGCTTAAAGTGTCAAATGATGGACACAAATAATAAAGTTCTCTAACTTGAGCTATGATGAGACATTTTGGACATTGTGGGGTAGGCCCCTTTTATCTCTTTAGGTATGGTGGTAAGCCTTGATTGGAGGTACTTATTCCATAGGGCATTAGGGGTTGTTTTTATTTCATTTTAACTTATCATTTGGATGCTAATGTGTGCCTTTTTTTTTGAATGCCCATTTTTTGCATATTTCGTGTACATTTTTTTCATTGCTTGTTAAACCCCTTGTTTATGCTTTATAGATGAACCCCACTCTCTGTGGTGAATGTTTGTAATGTGTGAATGGTCGAAATATGCCAGATGAATGTCATAGGGCTATCTAATATGGATTAATTTTATAGTATAACTAGCATTATAATTATGAACAAAAAATTCTTGAAGGCCAAATCCCTAAATTTAAGCGACTTAGTGGTGCCTAACCTCTTTCCCATACTGTACCTAATTCTCAAACCTAATCTCTAATGGTGTGAAGATAAGTTGGGCCTTTTAGTTGACATATTAGGCTTATAATTCATCTTTGCCTAAAAATTTTCTGACCAAAGTCGGGTGGTGACTCTATTCAAATTTAGAGGTAGTGCCCCACGTTGGTCCCCTATTGACCATTTGACTTTCCATAAAGGTTTCAAGTATCATGAAGCCTAAAGAAGGATCCCTTAGTGATCTAAACACATAATGGGATTGTATCAATGGATGACCCCTCCCCTCTCCTCCCATCCTATCGATCCCCTAACGATTGATAAAAGGTTAAGAGTCGCAAGTAAGATTTCAAATGAGGGTTATCTGATAACTGTCCCTTAAGCTCATTGGAGCCATCTCACCACAACAAGCTTTCTAAGACGCATGTAGGAGCTATAGTACCTTGGAATAGGTCATCTCTCTTTTTTACATTTTTTCCAAAGAAAGATTTAATTTCCCAATGAACATGCTTAGGTCCATCCCCATGTAACTAACAATGTAGTCCCCTTCCCCTATTGATATAAATATCCACCACTTTATGTAAGTAGTAATGTATTCCCACTCCCCGATATGTAAATATCCTTCTTCATGTAAATACTTTGTTCTTTATTATGTAAAAACTTATGTACAACCCTTCTTCACTATTATCAAAGGAACTTTTTTTCCATTTGTATATTTTTGCTATTAATATAAAGAGAATTCTATTTATGTCTATTTTATAAATATTCTTTTAGGACTTCCATCTTTTTAGTCTAAGGGACCATATACGTTATTTATTCCATGTTGGTAGATGAATAAGAACACACTTAAGAAAGCGCCACTAGACCTTATGTGTGGGAGAAATAAGGTTAGAAAGATCTTTTGTGAATAATATGTGCATATCATGCATACATGCTTTATTATTTATTCATGCATCATCCTAGTAACCTTTATTTTGCAGCCATCATAGCTCCACCCGAACCTTTATGGTAGAGAAGAGAAAGAAAGCTAGCTAAGAAAGGTAAGACATCTAGTCTGATTCAAAGAATAGAACTACTGATGGAGTTGTCAATACTGCCATAATTAATGGAAAAGATAAAAGCCAAATTCATCTAAATGATGGAGGAATAAATCACTAAAGAGGTAAATAGACACCTCAATGAGATCATGAAAAAAGGGTAAGCATATACCAATAGGACTAATAAAGGGAAAAGACCTATGTAAACTCCCCTTCCTGTGGTTATTGATGATGATTCATTTGCTATAAAGGACTATCACAAGAGTAAAGCAATAAAGGAGGCAAGAAGTAAAACAATGATACTAAACAATAATGTAGGGGATGACAAGGAAAATGCCTGATTTGATGAATTTGCCAAGTAGTTAAAAAAGATTAAAAAAACATGAGGTGTAAGAGGGTTGGAGTAAAAGACTAAAATTGAGGAATTATTGGCATATAAACACGAGAAGCTTCCCATAAACTTTAGGATGCCTAAACTTCCCAAGTTCACTAGGATTCAAAATGTAAAGATTCATGTTCGTTCATATATGCTCCCTATGAAGCCATTTAAAGTCCCAACTGATACCATGTTAGAACTGTTCGAATTGTCACTGGAAGGATTAGCTAAGACTTGGAATTTTAACCAACCTAGGATAGTTAGGGAAGATTTGAAGGAGCTAACTAAGGCTTTTCAGAGTCATTATATGTGTAACTCAGAGTTGAAAGTTACTTCTTAAGATTTTGAGTCACTAAGATAGAAGATAGGAGAGAGCTTTAGTGATTATTTAAGGAGGTGGGAAAAGATGGCCTTTGAAGCAAGAACAAGACCAATAGAAAGGGTTCAACTCAAGATGATTGTCAAAGAAGCCCTACCAAACATTAGTACCAAATTTAAGGGGATGTTTGTGTGAAATTTTAAAGACCTTAAAGAAGTCGAGGTATAGGCTAAAGAGCTAGAAATAAAGTAAAAAAACAATACCTAGGAAAAAGGAACTACCCACCCTAAGGATAAGTGAAAGGGAAAAAAATAGCAAATGCGAACATGGTATGATCTATGCGATAATTTATGAATCTAGGAATGTCTCCATTTAAGGCTTTTGAGAGGCCACAAAAGAAGAAGTATTAAAGCCACTGCCACCTAGGGCACACCTAAACCCTTTACCAAGAGGATATAATACAAATGCCTACTATGCCTATCACTAAGGAGTTGACTATGATTATTTTAGACTGAGGCATGAGATTTAGGGCTTCATCCGTTCTAAGGCTATAGTCCCAACAACTTTATGATGACTAAGTATTAGAGGAAATCCTTTTCCAACCTACCATAATGTCGTACCTCCAAACTAAGGGGCTTTCATGATTGACTCTAGGATTCTTGGGGAGGTTGTCATGGCCACTTTTATGGAGGTGTCACCTATAAATGTTGTTGTTACTATTTGTACCATGAACCCATGAGAGAGCTCAGATAAAGAGGTGAAGGAGATCAGGAGAATGATGATTGATGTTTAGGAAGAGAATGATGAACAAAAGGAAAAAAATGAGTTAGCCATGTCATAAGGAATGAGAAGTATTACTCAAACATGGAGGCTAATTAAGAACCAAAGGTGGAAAAGGAAGTGGAGTGGCCTTTGACAAAGGACAAGGAAGAAGAGAGCCAAATTTTAAGGCAACTAAAGAAGATCCTTACTTAAATCAGCATGTGGGAATTATTGATCACATCTAAAGAGCATAAGAAAGCCATAATGGAGGCACTGTCTAACTTAGTTATTTCTAAGAAAACATCTCTTATAGAAGTAGTGGATTTGGTGGCTAATCTAAGCAATAGAAATATAACATTATCAAATAAGGATCTTACCTTCTAAGGGAAGAAACCACAATATGGCGCTATTCATTAGAGCTAAGGTGAAAAGGAGGCATAGACCTTGTGTCATGGTGGATGATGGGATGACAATCAATATATGCCCTTTGAAGTTATGATCAAAGTTTAGGATGCAAACCATAGAATTAGAGGCTTTCGAGAATATAATTTAAACCTATGATGATAGCAAAAGACTTGCTAGTGGAGACTTTAACATCATAGCAAAGATGAGAGTTATGGAAGCCACAATATAATTCATTGTGGTAGATATACTAGTGATATTCTTGTTGTTGTTGGGAAGATCATTGTGTCATCCTTTAGAAGGAGTGCCATCTATACTGCACCAAAAGGTGAAGATTACATACAAGGGATTGGGTAGCTATTATCTACATCAAAGTGGGTAAAGTGGTGTTTGCATTGAGCATAACAATTTCACATCTTATAGGTTTTCAAGTTACTCAGGTTACATATAATTAGGTGAATTCGAAAGTGATAGGTATCATGAGAAAAATGAACTTTCTTTACAGATAAGGGCTAGGCAAGAACTCCATAAGTGTACCATAAATTTTGAACATTCCTACTTAGACCAATAGGATTGGACTAGGTTATAAGGAAATTCATGAGAGAATTAGGATAATAGTGAGGGATCTCTAAGGGCCTTTATCAGATCTCTTATGAAGGAAGGAGAATCAATTGACGAAGTTGAGGTGATCGATCATAAATCAAACTACTTAATGATTTAGAGATGGCCTTTACCCATATACAAGTTAGGGATGTGGAATCTAAGTAACTAGAATTATCAAGATTCATTTAAGAGAAAGAACAAAAGGTCAAAAAAAAAAAAAGGGAAAAAAGGTTATGAAGAAAGAGGTAGACAAATAAAAAGATCCCTTTTTTAATTTTGTATGACCCATAGACTAATTGGACATGGAAAGAGAAGAAGGAAATTCTTAAGGAAGAGTGGGATAGATTATTTCAGTTGCAGTTACAAGATTAACAAGTATGGGAAATGGATAGCTTAATTAGGAAAGAACAGGTTATGCTAGCACCTTATATGATACGAAATAGGGGCCAAGTAGCTTTGCTAAGGGAAAGTATTTAGGAATCAATCTAATAGATATTGAGAACATGATTATGAACTCCATTAATGATGTAAGAGGTGAGGACATAGAGAGACAATCATTAGGAACTAAAAAAGCTAAGATAGATGGGATGTCACTATAAGAGAGCTTTTTGAAGATTAAGTTGGCCACTAATCAAATAAAGCAAGAATTTGAAGAAGTTGTAATGGTTAGGCTAACACTAGTAAGGTGGCTAAGGCAAGATTTGTGCAGTTGGATGATAGCTTGAAGGCTAATCCTAAGCAAATTGATAAAGAAATGAGATAGAAAGAAAAGAACCAAAAGCAACTTGCCACTAAAAAGACTTAGAATGTTCCCTTTAAGGAATCCCCTACCCCTAATGTTAATGATCTTATATTAAGCTTGTTTAAGGATAACCATGTATTCATTTTTAATTTAAGGCAATGAATAATGAGCTTACTTGATTGTGTGATATCTTTCCTGATGGTATTGTGTATGATATGCATCATTTCATGAGCATATTTAATATTACTTCTGTATATACCATTGAATTTAATCTTGACACACAAAAAAGTCCTAAAATCTATTAATTACCAATGACATTATGCCCAAAGAGTGGAGGAAATTAAAGTAATTGTTAAGAAAGTGTAAGTGGGTCTTCACATGGACTCATGAGGATGTGCCAAGATTGATCGATGGATAGTTGTGCACAAAATACCTACTTACCAACACATAAATCCTGTAAAACAAAAGTTGAGATGAATGCATGCAAAATGGGCGTAGCCGGTAAAAGAAAAAGTGGCCAAATAGCTAAAAGCCAAGTTTTTGGAGATTGTAGATTACCGCAAGTGGTTGGCCAACATAATGTCGATACCTAAGAAAATAAATAGGTCAGGGTGTGTGTTGATTATAAAGATTGAAATAAAGCAATGCCCAAAAGATGACTTCCCTTTGCCCCACATCAATGTCTTTATAGATAACACAACTACTTATGTTATTTACTCCTTTATGGACGATTTCACAGGTTACAACCAAATCCTTATGGCTATTATGAGTAAGGTGAAGATTGCTTTCATCACTAAATGGGGTACTACTATTATCAAGTAATGCCATTTAGGATGAAGAGCATTAGTGCAATCTACCAACGGATAGCCACCATATTGTTTCATGACCTGATACATAAGGAAGTAGAAAAGTAAAAAACATAAGAAGGAAACTTTGAGTCCCTAGAGAAATTCTTGCAAAGTGTAAATTAATATAAAATTAGGGTCAATCCGAAGAAGTGTGAATTTAGGGTTACCTTGATCAAGTTGTTGGGTCATGTAGTAAGCAAAAAAGGGATAAAAGTGGATCTGGATAAGGTAAAAGACATTTAAGACATGCCCACATCAAAGATTGATAAGGAGGTCTAAGGGTTCTTTAATACATCAACAGATTCACAGCCATGCTCACCCTAATTTGCGAGCCAATTTTCAAGTTGTTAAGAATGGACCAACCGGTAGTATGGAATGAACATTGTCAGAAATCCTTTGAATGAATAAAAGAGTATTTGTCTAATTTGCTAGTGCTGAGACTACCAAAGCTGAGAAAACCTTTGATCTTGTACTTGATTTTAAAGGAGAGGTCTGAAGGATTAATATTGACACAGAAGGATGGTAAAGGGAATGAGCATGCCATATACTACCTTAGTAAGAAATTACTCCTTTATGAAGAGAAACATAACCAAATTGAGAAGATATGTTTGGCAATAGTTAGAGCTACAAGGAAGTTATGACACTACTTTTAATTATATTTGATAAAAGCTATGTCAAAATTAAATTTGATTAAATATTTATATGAAGCCCTATCCATAACTAAAAATTTGCCAAAGTGGTTGATACTTCTTATGGAATTTAACGTCAATTATGTAAGGAAGAAGGTGATTAAGGGTCGAGTAGTTAAAGAATACTTGGCACAATAACCACTTGTAAAAGAAGAACACGAACCCATACAATTCCTTAATGAAGGATTAGGAGCAACAAAACCCCAATGATGAAGGATATACTTTAATGGAGTAGTAAATAAGAAAGGAGCTAGATTAGGAGGAATTCTAATTTCACCTAAAGAAGACTTGTTGCCTATGGCCAACAAGCTAGACTTTTAGAGTGACCAAAAACATGGCGGAGTATGAAACATGTGTTTTTAGGTTAGAATTGTTAGTCAAATAAGGGTAAGAATAGTGGAGGTATTCAAAGACTCTTTATTAGTTATTTCTTAAGTAAAAAATAAATGGGAACTAAAGGAATAACGACTATGGCCATATTTGGATTACTTAGAGATATTAGTTTAAAACTTTAAAAGGATTATGTTTTATCACCTCTCATAAGAAGAAAATATGATGGTAGATTCCCTGACTACTTTAATTGCTATTTGGGATGGACTTAAGAGAATGTTAATAAAACCTTTACTCACATCAAGTTGAGAATACTATGCTATGCCAAGAAAAGGGTAATGCATGACACGTACCTTGAAGGGGCAAAGAAGAAAGACAAAGATGTTATTCAGAGGTTAGCATCACAATCTGTAGTTTACAATAATATGGTGTATAAATGTGTGCCCTAAAGGATTAATTTGAGGTGTTTAATAGAAGAAAAAATCGATAAAGTAATGAAACAGGTACACACAAGAGTCTATTGTCACCATATAAACATGATGGCCTTGGTAAGAAAAATCTTGAGGATGGGATATTATTGGACTACTATAGAATAGAATTACATAAGAATTGCGAGGAGTTGCCATAAATGCCAAGTTCATGAAAGCCTTAACCACTTTCCACTGATGGAGTTACAAAACTTAACTTCACCTTAACCATTTGCAGCATAAGGTATTAATGTAATTTGAGAAGTAAAACTATCATCTGCTTGAGGACACAAGCATATCATATTGATAGTCAATAACTTTTTGAAATCGGTAAAAGCTATGTCCTTTGGGAAGCTAGGGGCAAAACAAATGATAGGTTCATAGAAAAGAACCTCAATTGTCACTATGGCGTGCTACACCATATTGTGATGGATAATGGGGTACACTTTTAAGACAAAGTCAGGATGATCTTAGAAAGGTATGTTATGGCGCATCATAAGTCCTTGCTTTATAGGCCATATACGAATGGTGCAATCAAGGTGGTAAATAAGAAAATAAAAAATATTCTAGCTAAGGTGTTGAAAACCTATAAGGATTGATTGAAAAAGTTACCCTTTGCATTATAGGGGTACTACACCTCTACTAGAACACTAACAGGGATTATGCCTTATTCCTTAGTGTTCAGAATGGACGTAATGCTGCTAGTAGAGATAGAAATGAAGTCCCTTGGAGTTCTGATTGAGACAAAAGTCTTTGAGTATCAATGGGTTAAAAGTAGGTATGAACAACTAGCTTTGTTAGATACGAAAAGTTTGAAAGCCTTCTACCATATAGAACTATACTAGAAGAGGATGATGCACACTTTCAATAAGAGGGTTAAGGTGAGTATGATAAAAGTGGGTGACTTGGTATTAAAGGTAATATGACTACGAGCTCAGGATTCCAGATGAAAGTTTAAGCGAAATTAGGAAAGTTCCTAAATGGTTAAACTGATGTGAATAGGCAATTGTGTGAAATTATCAGACCTAATAGGGAACAAGTTTTCTAAGCTGATTAACTTGGATTGATTAAAGAAGTACTTCATATGAGAAGATTAAAAAAGAAAAATAAATAATCCCATTATGTCAAAACCTGAAAGGGTGGCTTAGGCAAAAGTTAAGACATAAAAGAAAAGAAATGATGAGTTTGTAAAGTGGAAAACCCAAAAGGGTGGCATAGGCAAAATTTAAGGCATAAAAAAGGTAAAGGAAAAAGAAGAAAAGAAAAATAATAAAGTAAAAGGCAAGAGAGTGCGAACGACCACTAGAGAAAGTAATGGCAAGTCAATAAGGAAATTCGATCACGAGAAGAAGGTAACAGTAAGATAAGTGTTGAAGATAAGAGATGAAAAGCAAGGGGCTAGCACTTTAAAGACATTAGCTAAGATAAAAGGATATTCTTCTGTGCCATTTTTAAAAGTAGTAACTATACATAAAATCAATATGTATGATGCAAAATGTGATGATTCATGGCAAGTGTAATGCTAAATGCATCTACATAATGAAAGCAATATTTGTCAAACATTTCTTTAAGCTAAATGAAATATAAGAAGTTTATCTCCATATGCACATTGTTATTTTTGAATATTTTTGAGATTAGAAAGTTTTATGTCTCTAACTATCCTATACCTAAGCCTCCAAATTAACATCATTAGAAGTAAAAGTCTCAGCAAGAAAAATGTGATTGATGTAAGGATTATCCCATATACCTTGTCCAAAAGATACTGAGAAGGTCCCTCTACAAAGGAAATGAGGGATCCCACTATGTCTTGTGCAGCCCCAAATTGCTAATGAACTTAACAGGGATCATAAAAGGTAATAGATGTCAAAGCTAGAATAATCACTGACCCTCTAAAAGTTCTTAGTGAAACCCCAGTCAGCCTCCACCACAGACAAACCTAATGAATATTAGAATCAGATATGTAGGACAACCACTTTGCCCTAAAATAAATAGTTCTTGACAAGTGACAATTTAAGTGATGCTGTGGAAAGTATTGTCTCATATCCATAATGGGAGCCCCTAGTAAGCCTAACCTCTCTTGCAGTTAGATCTGAAAAGAAAAAAATATAAAAAAAGAAAGAAAAAGAAATGCTTGTTGGGTTAAAAACCAAAAAGGCGTTTAGAGCAATAATAAGTAGCCTGTTAGATTAAAAATCCACAAAGGTTGTCCATGAAAAAATTAAGGTGAAAAAGTAAAAAAAATAATCAAAATAAAAATAATTAAAAGGATAAAAGATAAAAAAAAATAAATAAAAGGTTGTAAGCACACACTTGAAGTAACAACATGCTTCATATAAAGACTAGCTAATACCTAAGGCTACTTACTCTATCTAGGCCTATAATAGTCTCTCAAAGGACAATTGATAGCAGAGTCCTACCTAGCTCAACCTCCTTAATAAGTGGTAGAACCTAAAGATCGATCTCACCATTATCTCTATAAGGCAAATACTCACTCATCAAGATGGCTACCAAAATGTGGGCTTGGGCAATTTTAGCACTACCCCTCAAGGGGTATAAGTTGAATAAAGAAGATAACAATATCTTCTCCTCTCTCAAGATGTATATGGTACCTCATCATAAGCAAGTTGAACAGCTCCACCATCTTCCAAACATTTAGGAAGTCCAAGCATGGCAACACAGTTTGATCGAAACCAGTAATATGGCAATCGAGAATTACACCAAAATCCTTAAGAAGAGGGCATATCTTTATGTCACCAAAATGGAAGGAATGAGTAGATAGATCCTAATGGTTGCAAGTTGCTTGTCGAAAGTTGATATTGAGTTTGACAAATGAGAGATATCGAAGGGCTTTAAAACTTATCCAAGAAAGATTGAACTAATAAGGGTAGGGAGAGACTTTAAGAATGCTCTAACTATGGTGAAAAACTGGAAAATAGTATATAAAGGCATAAAAATCAAGGTGAAATGGTAAAAAAAAAGGAGAGAGAAAGTGAATAGTGTTTAATAGTTATGAATAGTAAAGTTGGTTGTACAGACCTACCTAGTCATTTGTATAGACCACTTTTGATTTGTATAGATGATTCACTAGTCTATATAGATTACCCTAGTCTACAATAGCCATAGAAAAATCCCAACCTTATTTGTATGTCAAGTTTGGTTCAAACTTGTTTAAACAAACATATGTATATAGAAGATGAAGAAATCCAACACATCATCCACACAACATACACATAGATTATTAGAAGACAATAACAATATCTATTACAACCAAACTAATATGTTTAACAAAATGAGGGAACTCATGCATAAAATTCCCTAAGTATCCAAAATATCTAAAGCAAAAGAGGGTAAAACACAGCATAACATTATACTACAATTCAAGTCCATGTACTAAAATTCCTTCAATCTACTACAGTCCAAATAAAAAAAGAAGCAAAAATGTAAGGTAGCCAACAACAAACCTAATCCTCCTCATCCCTAAAAGATCCCTCATCCTCCTTGAAGTCCTTAGCACTTAGTGACTCTAGACTGGCCTGAAGCTTTACTTGCTTAGCATGCACCTCTCGGAGCTCCTAATACTTCTATCGGATCTCCTCTTACAAAATACATGGAATTAGGGTGGTTAGGACATGAAAACATTAACAAACATATAAGCATACATATATAAATTCACATTTTTCTTATTAGCATCTCTTGTGTCTACTAAGTGAGTGTTTACTTTAGCGCTACAATAAAATTGACCATGTACTTAGCCTAGAAAAAGGGGATCTGCGCTAATACAACATTAGAACAATAAAAATAACAAAGAATAAAATAAGAAAGTAATAGATAATGTGAGAACTTACATGAGTAATTATAGTAGGCTCAAAAGAGCAAGAAGATTAGGTTAGATCAAATGCCATCAATGAACTCAAGAGAGAGGAGGTAGGTCAATACTATGCTATCTAAGAATTGATCTAATTTGCCAACCATCATGGGCTCTAAGCCTAGGGCTGGTGCTGGCTTAGATGTCATCCTCATTGAGCGTGCTCTCATCCTATAAGCTTCTCTCCTTAGTACGGTCCTTGCATAAGCCTCAAATTATAAGAATGATTAAATGTGTGAATGAAGACTATGGATCTTCTTAAGTAGGGATGATGTTATCCAAGCCTAATACCCCCCTTCCCCCAACATTGGCTACTAGCTCCTTCTTAGGTTGCCCATTTAGAGCTCACTCCAATGTCTCATCCTTGAGGTCAATGCCTTAAAACATATGTTTAAGAGGATCCCTAGGTAGTGGACATGCGTTAGAACCCTCCCTCTATAATAATGTGCTCTTCCCTAGATACCACTATTAGATTAAGTGCCTGATTAACAATCGACACTTATAGGAGTGCCTTTTAGCCTACATTAACTCAAGCCTCCATGTATTATTAGACCCCCTCTAGCCGAGTTTGAGTTATAAGAGAAAACAACCATTGTAAGTATCTAAATAAATGTGTTTATTATAAGAACTAATGATTTAATCTTGTTTACAAGATAGCATACTTGATCCATTTGGAGGGCACTCAGGTGAGCATACCTAGCCTTGAGGGACAGCTTGAAGTGTTAAGCACTACTCCAACACTAGAAGCATAAATAATAAAGGTCTATGTTAGGTAGGGAGTTATTGCCCTCAATCAACCTAACTCGAATGTCTAAGCTTATTAGTGCAAATTGTTAACAATATAGAAGGAATAAGTAGAGAAAGAATAAAGAAAAGTGAATTAAAATGGCATATACTTCGAGCACATGCCAACAACCATTGTGGTATGATAACACCTACCAATACTGTAAAAGTGTGTAAAAACTTGTAAAAGTGTGTTGCCACGATGATTAAGCCTTAATAAAAATACCACACTAATTGGAAGTCCTCGAGCATCGGTAGGAGGTAAATCTCTATAGTGTTCTTAAGTTGGAGAAGAGCATCTTAATCATGCTTGTACAAAGGAACCACCACATCACCTAGTTGATCATCTTAAGCGATCTCTAATCGATGACGTTAGGAGCCCCCTGTTTGAGGCTCAAGTGCTCAAAGGTGTTCTTCCCTTTAGGCAAGGGATGAACCCTAATAATCTCCTATTGTAATTAGTTTACAATATCAAGTGGTACACATTGGCATCAGCAGGAAGGGGATACATGAGCACTTGATCCCTATAAAATGTGTGAAGTCCGTGAGCGTGAAAGTAATCTCTCCAATGTAAACCAAATGGAATGTATGAATTGTGTTCATCCATCACTTGGCCAATGCTTGCATTGCCATACCATCACTCCTTAGAGGTTGGTTAAATAGTATCGATAGGAATGGGAGGAATTTAGTCTACTTAATTATCACAAGCACATGTGGTAGAAGGCACCAAAACCAAACGCCTACAGGCATGACCACCCTATCACCCTTACTAAAGGTGATATCTCTATGAAAAGAAATAAGAAAATCAAGACAAATATAATGCAAACTAAAAAAAAAGGAGTAATTACAACCTACAGCTCAAAAGACAAAGTAAACTAAAAAAAAATGGATCAACAAATTACATGATAATGCATGCAAAAGACAAAAATTGATATTGCTACATTGCAAGGTCTCAAGTATGTAAATCATGTGCAAATTAATGTGAAAAACTAATTTTTATGTTTTATATGCAGAAATGTGCAAAAAATAATTCAAGTCACTGCAAAAAAAAAATATCATACCCATCTAATAAGTTCTTAGAGAAAATGTTGTAATAAAAATCTCAAGATTTGCATTCAATAAAGTAAAATCAATTTCTCAAGCTAATTTTAAAATTTGTTTAAGATTACAGGAAAATAATGCACAATGCACAAACGACACCAAACACACGTGACAAGAATACTAAATTCACAAACATCGCAAACATCTATTGATACTAAAAAAAAAAAATTCAATCAAGCAAAATTGGAAGAAATGAGTTTATTCACAAAGCATCATAAAATCCTGTAAAATTTCCAAGGATAAATTTACTGACAGACAAGAAAGCCATAAAAATTTGGCAAAATTCCAAGAATTGATAATAATAAAATTCACAAGAGCCTACAGGTATGTATTTGGATCATCTAAAATTATCTTACAACTAACGTGGGCAATTTTATACGAAGGAGTAAAAATCAAGGATATACAAATATCGAAAATACGAAAGAGCATCCAAACATAGAAAATGATGTAAAAATTAGATGAAGAATCAAAAAATTATTCATAAAATTTTATAAGTGAATGTCTTACAAACTAATTTAATTTTTAGGCCTAACCTAAATATTTGCATGCAAGCCAAGGTGGTGACAATGTAAAAAAAATTTAAAAAGTGCTAAAATTGAAGAAAAAAATAAATCATAAAAAATAAAAATAGAATAAATAAGTGACTTATGAAGCAACGCCAAAAGGTAAGAGTAGGGGTTGTAAACCACATGCGAATTCATGCCCAACTTTAGACCTTTCAAATAAATCATTAGGTGCACATGCTTAAGCAGTGAAATGGACATAAACCAGTGACAAAGTATAAGAGACATTAGCTCATCATATAGGGAATAGACCCCCTTCGAGAAATCAGTGGCAATGTCATGGAAATTCACCATGTGAGCATCATGGTGAACCATTGTATCTAATAGCAAAGGGACCTAAAAAGAGCTAAGTCCCGAGAGCTTTTAGAAAAAGAAAGTTAAGAAAGATGAAGAGAATGTGTGAAAATGACAAGTTAAGGGCTAGCTGGGTTTATAAATATCCCAGGGTTGTCTGTACTTATAACATAGTTATTTGTATGTAATTAATACCCCTTCGTACTTAGAAATTTTGATACCCTCTGTGTTTGCTATAAGTTATTTATACAAACCTCTAAAATAGACTAAAAAAAAAAGAAAAGGAAGAAAAGAGAAAAAGAAAAGAGAAAAAGAAAAAGAAAAAGAGAAAGAAAAGAAAAAGGAAAAGAGAAAAAGAAAGGATAAAGGGAAAAAGGAGAAAGAAAAAAGAAAAAAAAAAAAGAAAGAAAGAAAGGAAAGAACAAAGAGAAAAGAAGGAAAATACAATTTTCTTTAAGTCAAACCTAGTAAAATTATAGGAATACCCTCATAATCTTAAAAATGAACGAAAAGAATAAGCGAAATAAACTTAGCTAAAATATTAGGAAAACCAGTTCAAAATACCAAAATGGCTACCACAATACAGTATCTCCTTCAATACTTTCTGGAGGGTTGCTGAAATAATATTCATTTTCAATACTTACCAAAAGGGCTATTAACACATTATTGCACTTTCAACACTTGCTAGAGGGCTGGTAAAGTAGTATCCATCTCCAATATGTACTAGAAGGTTGTTAACACACTATTTCATTCTCAATACTTGTTAGAAGGCTACTAAAGCAATATCTCTAATGCTCATTAGAAGAGTTGTTAATGCATTATTTCTCTTTTTCTACCTACTAGAGGGCTAGGGCTGTTAAAAAGCTTAGTATTTGCTAGAAGGCTACTAAGATGATGGTGCATCCTAGTATCTACTTAAAAGCTATTAGAAGAAAGTATTTCACACTAGTAACAATTAGAGAGCTACTAAGGACCTTAGTACTAGCTCGAGGAGTTGCTAAGGAAATTATACCCTTTGGTATCCTTTGTCTAATATTTACATTTATAGCTAATGCTTTGCCATGTGTTGTTCAATAATCATTTCTCAAATGTTATTTTCTAAGCTCCAAAAAGTAAGGGGCAAATTGTAAGCACTATGTTTTAGGCCCTTAGGATATAAGCTCAATGATGGAAACTACTTGAATTATCTCCAAAGAATAGGGAACATATAGCATAAGAAAAAAGTAAAATCTTGAAAAAAGTCTTAAATCAAACCTACATTCCATCAAACCAAAACTTTGAAAACCATTTAAAGGAGTAAACTATTGGCTATACAACTAACTCTAAAGGTCTATATAGCCATCCTCTTAATTGTACAAATATCTTTAAACCCTAGCAGAGAGAATATTTTAGAATGATTGACCATCTAGCTCTGAAGGGTTGTAAAGCCAACCCCAAGTCAATACAACAATCTTTATGGTTATACAAACAACTTATAAACCCTATTCTTTAGAATTTTCCTTATTCTTATTTATGGATGGTTTAGGATTGAGTTTAATTCAAGCCATTAAGCTCAAATCCACCCTTCATAACTTTATAAATGCCCTTCCTATTAAGGGAGTGGAGAAGGCTTGGAAAACCTAAAGAAACTCTACTAGCATTAACTCATAAACCCTAAAATTTCACCTTTACACAGAAAACACAAACCTCAATACCTACACAAAGGATTCAAGGTAGAAATCTAGAATTTGCATCACACTTTACGTAGTTTTCCCTTAACATTTAAAGGATTTTCTTCATACCAAAGTACCTTTGAGGGTAAGAAACAAAAAAAGGGCATCTTATGGTTATTCTCCTTTTCTTCCATCTTCTTCTCTTCTTTATTTTTCTTTTCCTAAAAGCTACAGTCTCAAAGGTCTATATAAACTTATTTTTTTTATCAATACAGACCCTTGGGGGTTGTACATACAACTAGTTGGTCTATATAACCTCACTTTACTATTCACATTAGTCTTTTTGCTTCTTTATTTTATGCTTCTCTTTTGAGTTAGTATGGTTCCATATGTTGGGTTTTATAGAACAAGCAAAATGAAAACACAAAAAAATTTTAAACGTACAAAACCTATCGAGGATTTATGTAATTTGATTATATTCATGAAAGGGATGTGAATCCTATCAATTCGAGATAAATTGCAAGATTGTTGGAAGGTAGAAAGGGTGTTTACATTGATAACCCCTACCTCGAGCTTGAAATGTATATCATTAGATTCAAATGGTACCAAAATATTAACATCCTCAACAAGTATCTACACAAACAAACTCTCTAAAATGAATGGTATGCTACCACCAAGATCATTTTCACACAATCCTTCTAAAGCATTTTCTAAAATTTTATGTGAATGTTCTAATTTTTAAAAAATCCTAATATGAATATATCTTAACTATTTAGATATATACGCTAACCATGTATATATATATATATATATATAGGTTTATGTAACATTGACAGTAACCCAAAAAACTATTCTGCATCATAAATTATAAGTGACCTCTAATAAGACATTTTGACTACCCAAGTTATATGAAGGACATTAATTCAACATAACTTGTCTTACAAATAGTATTATAATCCTTTTTACAAATAGTATTATAATCCTTTTTATCACATGATATATCTCAATTGAACATAAGGCATGGATAATGTCATCCTTATATATTTCAATCAAATTATTGCTCAATCTCCAAGTAGATTGATGTAAAATGACATTGATAACATTCATGGCCACACATTTTCTTTATTCTAACTCATTGAGGGGCCTAGAGATATATTTCTCATAAATGCATAAAAGATAAATTTTTTATCAATCACTCATATTCCTTTATATACTTTATGTCATGTCTAATATTAGCTTGTCTTTTTATCCTATTGAAGATAAAGTTGAACTATATCAAAACATGAAGTTCATCATATTGGAATTCATTATGATTTTTGGATCAGAGGATTAAGTTAATACTATTATATGAGTATTACTTATGACAACTTATCCATGTAGTATTCTTATAGCGGGTCAACCCAATAAAATGTTCTGCAACATGTATATGTTTGACTTAATATCCTATATTTATGACAAGTAAAACATAGTCATCAATCAAAACATATACTAGTCTTCATTCATTATTATCCCAATAATAATGACCAACTGGAGATAATTTAGAATAAATTTCTTTACACTTAAAGGTTTTACTATCAACTCATGTAATTGATGACGTTAGGTAGAATTAACTATTCACGAAATTTATCATTTAACCATAAATAAAATATAAAAGAGACATTTAATAAAAATGCAATAATGACATTATTATTAAAAAATATCCATTATAATCAAATGGCCTATGGTACATCACTAACACCTTAGGGTTTTTTATGAGCTTTATAAAAAGAATGGGATAGCCTACAATACTTAGGACCCCTATTCTTCACTTTAGGGGCAATGGACAATCTAAAATGTGTGTTCTAATGTTTTAAAACTCTCCTTTTTCATGTCTTATTCATCTCATTTTCTTATGAGTTTTGTATTGCGTTCATAGAAATATGACACAAAGAGGAGCTATCATCCCTATGACCTTTTGATTCTCTCCATTTGGATATTCTTTTATGTTAATTATGGATGTTTATACACCTTTGTTTTCACACCATTGAAAGAAATTGGCTAGCTAACTACTTTGCTTATGTTCTTCTCCATTTCATCTTAGTGGTTACATGTTCAAATAAAGGAGGGCTTGCTGCTTTAGGATCCTTTTTACTTTTATCTTTCACATGTATTGATTGATATGTTGAGAAATAGATCATTTAGGCCTTCTTTGGTGTATCTCTTCATTTTTCCTTCAGCATCCTAACCTTTCTCATAACTAGAGATGCACTAGATGATTCCCAAAATCACTTTTAGAAAACTTTTGAAGGAATTAATGATCCTATGATTCCTAAGTTTACATTTGAAATTCTTGTCCAAAGCTTATTAACCTTTATATGCAATATAATAATTTTATGTTTCATTTGTTAATTTTGTTTAATGCCATTCTCACATTCATATTTTTTGCTCAAATGATGGATATAGATAATAACTTAGTCCCTAACTTGACCTATGATGTGGTAACATGGTAAGACATTTTGGACATTATAAGGTTGGCCCTTTTATTTCTTTAGGTATGGTGTTGAACCTTGGTGAGACATTTTGGACGTTATAGCGTGGGCCCCTTTTTCTCTTTAGGTATGGTGATAAGCCTTAGTGAGACATTTTGGACATTGTAGGGTAGGCCCCTTTATCTCTTTAGGTATGGTGATAAGCCTTGATTAAAGATACTTTTTCCATAGGGCATTAGGGTTTTTTTTTTTTTTAATTTCATTCTCACTTATCATTTGGATTCTAATGTGTGCCTTTTTTTATAGGTTAGAATGCATGTTTATGCATGTTTCATGTATATTTTGCCATTACATGTTAAGCCTCCTATTTATGCTTATGGATGTATCCCCTTCCTTGTGGTAAATGTCTATAATGTGTGAATGATTTGAATAGTTGAAATTTGGTAGATGAATATAATAAGTCCATCTAATATGAACTAATTAAATAATATGCACAACATTGTAAGTATGAACAAAAAATGCTTGAAGTCTAGATCCTTAAATCCAGGCGATTTATAGGGTGTCTAATCTCTTCCTCATAATGTACCGAATTTTCAAACTCGATCTCTGATGGGGTAAAGATGGGTTGAAAATTCTAATTGATCTATTTGGCTCAAAATCCATCCTCGCTCAAAATTTTTCCCTGACTAAAGTCGAGTGGCAACTATATTCAAATTTAGGTATAGTACCAAAGTATTGTCTCGCCTTGGTCTCCCTATTGACCATTTGACTTTGCATTAAGAATCCAGGTATCGTGAAGCTAAAGAAGGATCCTCTGATGATCCAAACATGTAATGGTGTTATACTAATATATGATCTCTGTCCTTTCGACCCTTAATGGTCAATAAAAAGTTAAGAGTTACAAGTAAGATTCCATTTGTATGAGTGTTATGCTTAATTTGTTCACAGTTATTTGATGAGTTTTAAGCTTGATTTGATGTTAATCTATGTCTAAATTAAGTTATTTGAGTTAATTTAAGTTATTTCTCACATTTAGGTGTTTATAGGTGTTTTAGCAAGTTTGAAGTTGAATTGGAACAAAATAAGCAAAGTTGGCAACATCAGGGACCAAGTTGAATATTTGGATGAGTAAAGGAGGAAACCTTCTATCATGCTCGTAACTAATGTCACAAGTTGCAACTTCTTAAGGCCTGATAAAGGTCGTAACTTATGACCTGTGTGCATTAGATCCTATTTTATAACCTACATTTTAGCTCTTATGGATGAATACTTAAGCCCAACACTTAGGGTTTTCCATAGAGAGGTGAGAAGGGCAAAAAAAGGAGTTTTCGAGAGAAGAAAATAGGGAGAAATGTGCTTTAATGCAAAAATAAGTGCAAAAAGTGAAAAGATCTATTAAGACAATTAGGAGATTTCATCTTTCCCTCTCTTATTTCTTATTTCCATTATGAAAATGATGTTATTCCTTTTGGATTTGTCATGTTTTGTTAGAATGCTGGGCTAGATCTTTGATTTAGGACCTTGATGTAGCCATGGATATTGATTGATTCATTTATGATTTCAATGACTATGTTGGGATTTTGTTCTTTTGTAAGTGAATAATTATTAAGCCTAATACTTATGATTGCTTGGCCACCAATTACATGATTTGCATTTTGTTTATAGATCGAGAGATTGTAAATTAAAATATACCTTGAATCATTCCCCTTAGGTTAATTGACAAGTAGATATATCCAATCAATATACTGTTATCACTTAAAGGATTATTTGTGATGATAAAGTAACACATTCATAGTTCACATCAAAAGATGGATTTAGAGGGATGGTTATATATTAAGTGATATGCTCTAGAGGGCGCCTTAATAACTAGAGAGTCAATTGATAGTTGCATGCCTTAATCCAATATATAATTGAATGATTATTGAATTCATGATTTTCCATTGGTAAAGTTAAGTGTCCTAGGTGTTTTATCATAAGGTTTTTTTTTCCTAATTGCTTTTATTTTTTTGTTAGTAAATTGTTAGTTTAGTTTATTTTTATTGCATTGATACTTTAGATCTTATCTCAAGTATTCATTTTCTAGATAAAAATAGAATCATCATATTCAATACTTATAATATGTCTCTATGGGACAATATCACACACATTTGTGAACTATATTATTTTGATCACCATCCTCTTATGATTATTTTACAAGGTGAGTTTCAAGACTAGTTTGAAGAAGAGAAGATAATAAGTGAGCTTAGATTTATTGATTGATTTAGATTTAAACCACTTTATGAAATTTGATCTAAAGAATGAGCACAGTAGCAAAATTGAGGTGCTCACACCCACCAAGAGGGAAAAAAAAGTACAACGATTGAGATACAGAGTGTCCCTACATAAATAATAATCAATCCGAAGTGATTAAGAATATGATAATAAAAAAGGTAATGAAGATAATCATTAACTTTATCCTCAATCCATACTATTGGACAATCCAAATGGCATGTAAAAAGTGTAAGGACATGGGCCACCATATTACAGCTTTTACAAATAGCTCCAAAAGTGGACATATGTACCAACGTAACAAGGTGGATGATATTAAAAACAAACATACTAGTTTTAGCTAAAGGACCCACTATTGGTATAACCCATAATCATGGCACGAAGATTAGATTAATAGGCATTCTTGAGGCCTTTCGTAAGATAGAAGCCCTTTTCCAAAGTTGTAGTTGATGAGGGACCAAAGTGGGACAATACATTGGTATCATCCCTATTCGAAATATGGAGTCACCACCCAATTTTGGTCAGGACAAGAATTCAGGTAAGGACAAATTATGAGCCTACCTAAGTCATTTAGAAGGCTCATTATGTCTTCACCCATCAGAGATCAGCTTTGAGAATTAGGTACAGCTTGGAAAAGAGGTTAGGTAGATCCAAATCACCTGAATTTATGAGTGAATGCCTTTAGGTTTTTGCTTGAATAAGTAAAATCTTACTTGTGACTCTATCCTTTCATTGGTCATTAGGGGATTGAGAGGACGAGGGTCTTACATTGGTAATAACCTTAAATAATGGCTCGTGTTGGGATCAACAGGGGATCCTTTATGACTCACTCTAGTTTGAAACCCTTTTATCTAAATGATGGCCAATGGGGGACCAAAGCAAGAAAATACATTGGTACCATCCTTAGAATATGTGGAGTCACCATTAACTTTGGTCAAAATAAGAATATGGGCAAGTTGAAATCTAAACCTAACTCAGTCATTTAGAGGCTCAATTCATCTTCAGCCCATCAAAGATTGGGTTCAAAAATTAGGTATAACTTAGGGAAGAGTTTACGCACCCCCAAGTTGTCCAGATATTAGGATCCAATTTTCGAGCATCTTTGGTTCACCTTTTATCATCTTAACCATATTATTATTTAGTTCGATTAATGCCCCTAGCATAATCCAACCAATCTAACCAAAGCATCATCCTAATTAATATTAATGGGGATGTGGGTCATGCAATATGGCGAAGGAGGAATCATGCATATCTACCATTCATATAGTCAATCTCAAAAGGAAAGGGGATCATGCAACACGACAAAGGAAGAATCATGCATATTCATCATTCATATCATGTATATTCATTCCAAGAGATGGCCATCAAGATCATCCTTGATGTTCTAACTCAAAGAGATACCTACATGCAAGAGAGCACACAAGTTAGTAATCATCACGAGGATAATAACCATAAAATAAAGGGAATATGATTCATGCAAAAATCTTACCATGTCTCTAAGTGAAGGGACCTAAACATGTTTCCATAATCATAAACATCCTATCATATAAACTATATAATGACATTCAAAGCACCAATTGAGCATAAATATATGAGTCATCTAACACGAGATACGATAAACATGAAATGTAATGATACCTTTAAGGATATCAATGGCCTAAGGCAAAATCATGATAAGAGGAGATCCTAGGGTCATAAAACCCTTATCCTCTTTGTTTTTAAAGAGCTTGGCATCATTGGGCATCACTAACCATTTTATGGGTTAAGATGCCAACTAACATAAGGCCAAAGTATGTGTCTAGTAATATCTTTAAAGATGTAAACTAAAATAATAATAATCATATAGAGGCTTTCAAGGTCCTAGGAATGCGAAATTCCTCACTTAATTATGGCTAAAATGAAAGCAAAACAGGAGTTTAAATATTTAATATGGCACAAAATGCATTAATACAAAGTTCTCAAAGCATGAAAAACCATGAAATAAACCTTAAACTTAGTCATTGTTCCATGATTTGAATGAATACTAGTCCTTGGTCACAAAACCTCTACTTATTCTATTAATTAAACCTTCAAATGTCACAAAAGAAGGTATGGAAATGGAGAAATTTGAATGCAAAAAGAAATGAGTTTACAATCTCTCCTCAGTCAAAGTGGGCTGTACAAAGTAATTGGTAGTCTGTCTAGCCTATAAGGTTAGTTGTAAATACTACATAAAGTATGCATAGCCTACCAAAATTAGGATTTTTGAAAAAGAAATAAGAAGAAGAAAAGGGAGGGAAGAAGAAGAAGGGGAATGGAGCCCTTTGGATGCTTTTGAATGTTATCTTGCTCTCATAGGCACAATGTTTTGATTTTATCCTCCAAAAATGCAATGGGAATGTTCAAAAGTAAAAAGTAAAAACCTTATCTACTTTGGATCTTGGTGGTGATGTATTAGGGTTAGGGTTTTTATGTTTTAGACATGTTTGTGGAGAGAATTTGATATGGCCTTTATAGAGGAGGAAAGGTGCACCAAAGTTTAAAATGGTTCTAATTACATGGCATTCACATCCCATAATCAGACAGGACTATAAAAATTGTGGGACTAGGATAGTTAATCCTAAGTTTAAAACCTCTTTTGATTTTGACAAAGGAGATTGATCATTACTAATATTTTTATTAAGTGTTGATTTTGCAGAAAAATAAGTCTCTCAAGTTAAGGTCAAATTGTCACAGTAGAATTCGCGGTCCGAGTCGCGCCGGAGTCGAGACCGCAATTTTCAAAGAACTCCAAATGAGAATCAATTCCACAATTAGAGCTTAACAAGTGGTATCAGAGCGAGGTTTTCACATATATAACCTTCATTGGGTGAAACAAGATCATGGCACAAGAAGTAATCCACTCACAACTAAAGCCACACTTTGATGGAACCGACTATACTCATTGGAAGTATAGGATGAAGATCTACCTTGACACAGATGTAGTGGATGTTTGGGATGTAGTCTTCAATGAATGGAAGCCACCCACAAAGGTTGTGGATGGTGATGAAAAGTTGATCCCAAGGGAAGAATGGGTTGAAGCTCATCGGAAGTCCAATGG